>JAURVB010009945.1:0-16412 GCA_033002965.1 Piper betle | reverse complement strand
ATACTTGATTGTAAGAGATTTTCTTAATCGAAGTTGATCGAGTAGGTTGGTTTTCTTTTTCTTTAATTTGGAGGAAAATTTTCATCCATTTTTATCTTAAAGTCTCATATTCATCTTATATTTGTTTTCAATTCATCTTGAAGGGAAATATTTTCTGGGTTATTTCTTCTAGAGCGTCTATTTCCCAACAGTATGATCCAATGATGAAGATAAGAATTCTAATGACAATTTAAAAATCATTGATTCCCAACCATTGAAACACTCTCAGAAATGCATAGAAAATATTAAAGAAACAATTACACAGTGCAACTTAACTGTTCCAAAAAATCAAAGGTTTATATTAGCAATCCTACGATTATGATCCTAAGTTGTTCTACTTCCATATTGCACTAGATGGCTAATCATGTATGCCATGTATATTGCCAAAAAAAATAGGAGATAAGAGTATAAAGTCATACTGGATACAGGGAGATCAGCAATGCCTGAGAAGAGGGACTCTGCATGGGACGATGGCATTGGTGTTGGCCGCTCTTCGTTAAGCATCAACTTCAAACCCAAAGAAGACCATGCATTGAGCAGAGCAGCTGCTGCTGTCCACAAGATTTGGGCGTCGCGCTTCCAAACAACCGCACCTCCTAATATTATCGCCATTAGCCACCGGCTCTGCATTAATCAATGGCATATAATTTGTGATGAAGGCAAAAGCTAGCCCAACATATATAGAGCATTACAGATTTTTGAAGTTAACTGCAAATAGCATAACGTAACAAAAGCATTCAAATAGGGGTCTAACAGAATTAAATGTTCGGGTTTTGTTCGAGTTAGAGCTCGACTCAAATCAAGTGAACACGAGCATGACTCATTTGGTTCGATCTAACTCAAAGCTCGAAATTTGATGTTAGATACACTAGTTTATACAATTTTATATAGCCATTTACATAAAATATAAAAAAAATAATAAATATAATTTCATAAAAATAATAATTTTACATGATAATATAATGATATGTTTCCAAATAAATTATTTGGCATAGAATTGAATTGAAAGTAAACTACTTAAATTTGCATAATTAAGTTTATTTCAAGTTGTCGATATATATATATGGGACATGGATACCCTGGGGCGGCTGCAAGAATTTTTCTTGTAGGCACCCCCGATGTAGACCGTCTGATTATAAGGACGACCCAAATATGTTTAAATCTCTTCCAAATACCCTGCCAGATCCCGACCCTCCTCCCATGCCACCGCCGCCCTTCACCCTTCCTCCCACTCCTGTCCACGCTGCCGCCTCCCTTCGCCCTTCCTCCCACTCCCGTCCACGCTGCCAACGCCCTTCCCCCTTCCTCCCATTCAAATAGGTGTTTGTGCATTCACATATCCGTTAAAAAATGCATTAATGCTCTCACTGCGTTGGCTAGATGTCATTCTAGCAAATAAATAATCTTTAAAGTAGGCACTAATCCATTGTGAACAAACCTCATACATTTTATTTAACCAACTACCCACATTAACTTCATATTTCACTTTGATCTCTTTCCAATTTATTTCACTCTTTTCAACCTGTTTTTATAGTCTTTGATAAAGTCGGGATGATGTCCAAACTGATTTACATGCATCTTAGCTTCATTCCAATGTGCCAAGAACAAAACTTATGTTGAGTACCAGGAAAAACTTTTGCAATTGCATTTCTCATCGCTAAATCGGGATCGGTTATTATACCTTGTGGCTTCTTGCCCCACATGCAATCTAACCACATTTCGAACAACTAAGTAAAAATGTCAGTTGTTTCATCTGTAAGTAAGGCACATCCAGATGATTAATACCTGTGAATGAAGCAAAAGACATTTTAAAACTATTTATATTGTATGTCACATCAAAAACTACAACATTTCCAAATTGCATATAAGTCATCTTTAACCTTTTATCTGCCCAAAAATACTTCTAATTAAATTATTTTCATCAACTTCCATTTTTTAAAAAACCATCTTCAACCCCTGCTTTGCATTGAAAGAAGTTAAACACTTACATACACTCTCGACTAGTATTATTCTTTCTTGCCTTTGCTAGATGATTCTTACAATCATGTAAAGTAACATTATCCATACAACCCCCACCATGATTCAAGACCCGCAAAATTTTAGATGGCCCAATTCCACAATTATTTAGATTCGTAATAAACTGTTTAGAAGTTGATTC
Source organism: Piper betle (assembly GCA_033002965.1). NCBI lineage: Eukaryota > Viridiplantae > Streptophyta > Magnoliopsida > Piperales > Piperaceae > Piper > Piper betle. The sequence continues at coordinate 14,215 of JAURVB010009945.1, read as the reverse complement.
TATATTCTTATGCGCTTGAATCTTTTTAACTTGTTAAAAGAAAAACAAAATAATATAGATTTAAATAATAATAATTCTACCTAACAAAGTAAAAATAAATACATATAATATGTTTGAAAATAACATTTGTTGGAGATGCAAAATCATGTGTATGAATGTCTTCAAAGTTAACCACAACCCATTTCCTTTCCTCGTTTAATTTAATTATCATCTTTGCCTTTACAATTTTCTCTTGTGTCTGGTCGTCGTTTAACATTCTTTCCGGCTTCTCTAAGGTCATCCAACTTCTTTTTCCTTCTTTTTCACAAACAAATAACCTTTTGTACAAGATATTTGATCTTTTAGAATAAATCGAAGAATCTTTTCTACTACCAAATCCCGTTAGCAAACCATATGCATTATAAAAATTATAAGCTCCATCACTAGAATTGAATTTCATTCCTTCTTAGGGCATCAATAATGTACCAATCGTACTTTGTGAGTCTTTTTCTTTCTCTTTGCTTCCAATCTTTTCATTTTCATTTTCCTTATTCTAGTGCTCCAGATTTTGCAGCTCCTCAATTTCAACCACCTCGTTCAATTCATCAATTATTTTAATTATGCCTTCCAAACTATCGGGTATGGCTTGACTCATTTCATTCTCATTGACATGATCTTTCTATTGGGGGGCAATCGGAGGGTTCCGTCTTGGGAGGAAGGGGGAAGGGTGTCGGCTGTGTGGACGGAAGTGGGAGGAAGGGGGAAGGGCGGCAGCGGCGTGGACGGGAGTGGGAGGAAGGGGGAAGGGCGGTGGCGGCAGCGTGGATGGGAGTGGGAGGAAGGGGGAAGGGCGGCGGCGGCAGCATGAGCAGGAATGGGAGGAAGGGGGAAGTGCGACAACGGCGTGGACGGGAGTGGGAGGAAGGGGGAACCGCGGCGGCGGCATGGACGGGAGTGAGAGGGCAAAGGGCGGCGGTGGCGGTAGTGTGGGAGGAGGGTTAGGATTTGGTAAGGTTTTTGGAAGAGATTTAAATAAATTTGGGTCGTCCATCCAAACCCTATATATATATATATATTACAAAAATTAGCTCGTGTTTGACTCGAACTCAAAATAAACAAGTCAAGCTTGAGCAAGGTTAAATTCGATTCAACTTGCCCAATTAACACCACCGCATTCAAAGTGAAATCTTACATAAATTTATAAATATGAAGATACCAAAACCCTAGCAAAAGGAGACTAAGCCTATACATATTACTAGTTGCTTAGGGTGGGCATTAGTTAGTTGGACATTGAATAAGCACTGTCCATGTTCGTCCAATTAACCTCAAATAAAAAATAGATAATCTCTTATCAAAATTATTCAATTTTGGTTAAGTTATGAATTTCTTTTCATTACATTTTTATTGTATTATCTACTCATTCATCTCCTATTATAAAAGATATATTTTTCTCCCAAAATATTAATTTCTCATTTACTATCATTATTTCATATATTTTTAGTTTCTCTTACACTAATTAATACAAAAATTAAAATAATCATTTTTAAAGAACATTTGAATAAATAAAGGTCATATTACTATGAAGAGTTAAAAAATTGAGGTTATGTGTCTTAAGTTTAATAATTTTCTATCTCAATCTAATAATAAATTTAAAAAATTATTTTATAACTTTGGTCAATCATTCGGTTAGTGATACCTCAAAAAAATGTCAATATTTGATTGTTTTAATTTGAAGATATTAATTAATCGTTAAAAATTCAGTAAGAAATGCATCGAAGATCGAACAACTATCAGTTTGTCCCAATATCAGTTGGACTCTATCATTCTCTCGCCAACAGTTGCACCTCCCACCCCTATTTATAAGCATTATGAAAGTAGTAAAAATACACAAAATATTACTCTTTCCAAAACTTCCAACTGAAGCATTAAGTGGTTGAGTTCATAATAAGTTGGACGGCTGAGATTTGCTCCTACACTTGCAGTTTTATTAAGTTAATTACTAAATATACAATTCTACCTTATTCTTTCGCTATAATTCCTTGTGATGCAATTTAAAAATCAAAACTTGGATTTGACTCGACATGCCAAAGTTGACCTAACATGGCAAAATCCATAGAAAAAGTTTTGGCACCTGTGGATATGTATAAGAATTATGATTTCGAGTTTAATGTTTTAGGATATTTTGGTTCTAGTCTTTGTTATCTGTATTTTTTGATTTACTGGTTGCGCAAATGCAAAAATTAATATATTTCATATATAAAAAATGTTATTTTCAAATTTCAACTTATAATAATAATACTCTTCAAAACAAGTTCTAAAAATTTCCATTGTAAAAGCTGAGGCCCAAAATCACATGATTGTCGGGGGAGATTTTAATATTTATTATTATGGATAAAATATATCATAATACAATATTAATAAAGAAAATAATCAACGGTGAGGATTTGAGTAGATATACATACATAAGTGTTATCACCAATTAATTGCAGACATTTACTTATCATAATTAGTTAATAATATTATTTTGGTCATAGCATCGGGTGACATAATTTTTAATCTTCTAATGTGGCATCCCCAATTTAAGGAAAATATCATGTAACCAGCTACCGTGCTATCATACAACTACAATGATTTATAATTTTAATTTCATGGCGTTGAAACAAACTATCATAATGCATTTATGCTTCAAAAAAAAAACTATCATACTAACCAATCATAAACTTATTCTATTAACAATGGGAGTTCACATCATAACGGTGTAGATAAATTTTTTTAATAAAACTCCAAATCACAACCATTTTTTTACAAGGTTCCTGATCACAATCATCTTCAATATGTGCGAACAACATACATAATGGAAGGAATAAAGCACAAGGGTTCTATCAAATTTCCCATTACTGTTGCAAATATCACTAAAACACGTATTTTGATATGGAAAAAAGATTAAAAACTCTTCTATGAAATCAGTATCATGCAAAAAATTAATCAATCAACCTATAAACGGATGCTAATTCCTGCCTTACCAGTAAAATCTGACGGATGCTAATCACCTGATGAACACAATTCCAATGTTACAAGGGTTATTCGCTAGAAGGTATCCAAGAAGAACCACATCAATGGCTTGAATTCATCACAGAAGAATAGAGTAAAAACCAAGCAGAAAAGCTCCCACGCTATATACGATCCCACGGAAAGAAATTACATATAAATCCGGTTGTACTGCAATTCATTTCCGTTCGCATAAAATTGATAACTCCGCAAAACATTCAACAGCTCAAACAAAATTCTGCAAACATTATCTCAATTCCCACACCAAGACAAGTACTGACAAGCTACTAGGTAGGTGATTGAGGAACCCCTACCGACTGCGTCCATCAGCACTCTATGTGTTGGTAGCCCTTGTGTAAATTTGCTGGCTGGAATGAGCAGAAATCATCCTAATTGATCCTCTTGCCATCAAATCCTTGATTGCCCTTCGTGCAAGAGATCCATTAATCTGAAAACAAAAGTAATTCCGACAATAATTGATTAACAGGCATTATAAACATCGCTAATTGATTAATACGTGAAGACTAGTTTAAATATGTTTAAGCAAAATATGAACTTTGAAAAATGAAGAACTCATTTTGGGGCAACAAAGTATTTTCATCAACACCTCAGCTAGTATGAGTAGTTAAAAAGATGGCATATTTAACATTTATATTATCTTTATTCAAAATAACTCTGGCTTTCTTCAACCAAAGAAAAACACCTACATCAACTACCAACTATTACACAAACAATAAGCATACAAACATACTGAATGTGAAATCATGGAAGTGCACACTACACAAAAGAATACCATGGAAAATGCAATTGTTCAGTAGTAGCATCAGGGAATATTTACCCTCAGTCTGTCCGAGAGTATGGATGGAGTTATAAGTTTATATTTCGGAACCTCAGAGAGAAGCTTGTCATATGTAGCCTGGTCAAAAAGTACCGTGTTGTTCACCTTCTCCTTCTGCTTTCCCTTGCTCCATTTCTGTGAATCATGCCAAAAATTTCCAGACTCAGACCAGTTTAGAAGTAACAATTGGAAACAATAAATGACGATGTGCTAGTTCTCAGCTGTTAGATAAATGAACAGCAAATGCTTTAAACATTACAACATTAATATTGCTTAACTACTGAATTGGATCCATAACCTTGCAATAAATCATCAGTAAAATCACTAAATCTTAATAGAATTCACAATGCTACTGACATATATCGCCCCTAAAAAGTTAGGGGCAAGCCATGTTCTAACTGTACAAAACATTAAAAATGATCAACTGAAGATTTAAGAAACACTGTTACAAACCTATGATAATAAATGAAGAACAAACTAGCAGCAAAACAAAAGTAGAAAGCAAAGTGATATTCAATGGACCTTCTATTGAAAATGGAGGACCAGTGTGATATAAACAACTGAACTGTGGCCATAACCTTACAGTAAACCATCATTAAAACTACGACAACAAAAATTCACAACGTTTATAATATATATCACCATTAAACAGTAACCAAGTAGGCATGCCATACTTTAAATATGCCATAAAAAATTTTTAAAATATATAAACAGAAAAATAAGCTTGTACATAAGACTATAAAAAGTACTGCATCAAACCTCTGATTCCAAATGAAAGGCAAAACTAGTAGAGAAATAAAAGTAAAAAGACAGTAGCCAGACAGAGAAAATGTGATATAAACAACTAAATTGCGGCTATGACCTCACAATATATTATCATTAAAACTACAAAATCAAATAGACCTCACAATGCTAATGACCCACATCACACCTCAATGGTAATCAAAGGCATTCCATGCTTAAGAAGTACAAAAAAAACTACAATAGGACAATCAAACAGAATATTAAACCCCATATATAAGACTAACAGAAACAATGTATCAAACCTATAACACTTAAAAATAATAAATTAAGGACAAACCCCCTAGCAATGAAATAAAAATGGAAGACAAAGTAAACAACAATGCAATCATTGACAAGAGGAAAGGTGATATAAACAACCAGATTGTGGCTGGCAATAACATTTCATTAAATCATCATGAACACTACAAACTCTACAAAAAACTCTCAATGCTAATGACATACATCACCATTAAACAATAATAAAATAGGCATACCGTGCTCTAAGGGTCCATTTGGTTGGTATGAGAATAGTGTAAATGAAAAGAAACTTTCATAAGAAATGGAAATGCAATAAAATGATATGAAATTTTAAAGATTTTCCTTGCATGTTTGAATAGTAGAAAAATAAGATGAAAATAAAATATTTTCTTCCCATGTGTGTCTCCCAAAATTTCCCCCAATTTTTTTTTATTTTTCACAAGAAAATTTTACTTTGTAAAATTTTTACATAAACTTGCTTTGACTGAAAAAAATTTTCCTTTGCGGACATCCAAATACAAGGAAATTTTTAACCACTAAATTTTACAATTCTTTCATGTAATTTCAGAGCAACCAAGCATACCCTAAATGTACCAAAAAACAAACCTTTCCCACATAAGATCAAGAGAAACGCTGAATCAAACATATATAGTGCTTAAACTCATAAATTAAGGGCAAACTAGCAGTGAAGTAAAGATAAAAGATGACCTAACAATCAATTGACCTTAGTAAGTTGGAGATTGGGAGAAGGTGAAATGAACAACTAAATTGAGGCCAACGGCCTTACATCAGATCACCATCAAAACTACAAAATCTAATAGAATCCACAATGCTTATGACACCCTAAACTATCACCAACCAGACATGCCATAGACTAGATTCTGGCTGCTAACCTTACATCAAATCATCATCAAAACTAAAAAATCCAATAGAATTCACAGTGCTTATGACACATATCACCGACACCGTATCACACCTAATCCAATCGCCAAACAGACATGCCATGCTCTAAATTGTGGCTAACAAGCTCACATCAAAGCATCATTAAAACTATAAGGTCTAACAGAATTCACAAGCAGTCACCAAAAAGACATCTCATGCTCTAAATGTGCATTAAAAAAAAAAACAAACAATGACGGACAAAACTTGTAACGAAATATGTAAAGCAAACAATCGATTGGACCTTCTTCTTCTGCTTGCCTCCACCAGACTTGGCGGGCTTGGACGACGGGGGAGGAGCCTTCTCCTTCTTCGGCGCCTGCAACACACAACAGCAGCCAATGCTTGTCGGACCAAAAAAAGAAAAATCCAAAAAGATTCGACAATGATGTACGAAGTGATCGAAGGAAAAGGATGCCGACCATCAAAGCAGTGGGGTGTGACGACGGCGCGACGGCGCGGCGGCGGCGGCGGCGGCGGCGGCGGCGAAGAGAGGACGATAGAAACCCTAGATGGGGACGACGAAGATTATTGTCGTTGTTCTCCAAATAAGTTTATTGTATTCCTACGTCAGAAATTCTACGTTATTAACTGCGTGAAACGCAAGGGTCCCATCCGTACTTTTTTCTGGAAAAAAAAGGTTAACAAATATTTTTAGCGACAAAATTGACAATTTTAGTGTTTTTCCGGTAATTCTTAGGCATAAAGCGATTTTCTAAGCAATGCAATGTGTTCTATAAGACCCCATCAATATTTAAATATGCATAAGTGACATTAATTATATGTTCTCAAAATTTTAACATTGTCATCGTAAATATTTAATTAAGAGTAATATCCTCGTAAATATTATTAGCCAAAAATAATTTTGAAAAGGCGGCCAAGTATGCGGGCTTGAATGAAATTGAAGGTGTTGATCGCGTGTGGACATGTAGCGGCCCCTTTGGTGCATGCATGGGATCTCGATTTTTCAATTTAATCTAATGTGCTTAGGATTCACACCTTAGATTTAATTTTTAAAAAAATTAATGTGAATCACACGTTTATATGAGTTACATACCTAAGTTGAATTTTTTTAATAGATACATAATGAGATTTATATGTATGGACAATAGAGCATATAAGTAGGAGTTTGACAAAATTGTATTAGCTTTTAGACGTCAATATGGCTTATTTTTAGTTTTTTTAAAAATACGCTAGTTTGATTATTATCATTATGCAATATATTTTAATTTAATTAATAATATATGAAACAATATAAAGTAATTTGAGACGTAAATATTTAATTTTAAACACAATTTTTTCCAAATATATTTAAAAATATTTTACTTATTGAAATCAATTTGAAATTATCAAAATCAAAAAGTATATGAAGAAATTTTAAAATTTAAATTCAAATATTAATATATAATTAGTTTGAAATATTTATTTTAATCAATTAAAAGTAAATATTAGTTGATATTGAGTTTCGGATAAGTAGGAGATGAAAATGAAAAAATTTGGGCAGATAAGAGAAGAAGGAGAAGACGGTAAGGATGAATTTTGTGACTAGTATGAAACGAGAAAGAAGAGTTTTTAGTGAGCAAAAAATGAAGAAGATGGATTCGTAGGCTTAGCATTAATGTTGTGCAAGGAGCCCCTATTTTTTAGGAAATGTTAAGGGTGAGCACACTTTGATTAGAACCGAAGTAATCGAGGTTTGGTTAGGCTTTTAAAAAATCGGTTTGGGTCAGTTTTAATATTGTGTCAGTGAATCCAACATATAAAGAAATGAGGTTTAGAATTGAACCAAATTGAAACCGACCAAAAAATCAAAATTTAAAAATACCTTAATATTCATGTTTTATATGGACTATCATTAGTTTATTTTAATTTATTTTTAATTTATTTGAAATGTATAAATTATAAATAATGTTTAATTTATGATTTACATTGATGGTTAAATAATGTTTATATTTGATTTATTATCAAAATTATAATTAATTTGAATATTTTATTATAATTTCGGTTTTTTTGGAATGGAACTGAACCGATTGAAGTTTTTTGTTCAATTTTGATTCGGATAGTGGGAAAATTGGGTTTGGTTCGGTTCCAAAACCACACCACCAAATATTAGTTCCGTAGTTTGGTTCAGTCGGTTCAAAACTGAACCGACCAACTATTCACCCCTAGGAAATGCAATAAGAGTAGAAAAAAAAACACCATTCTATAATATATATTAAATAGAAAAGGCTCTTTAGTTTTCTTAATAATGTTTTACTAAAAATGGTAGCTTACCTCCACTTTTCATTTAATTTTGTGAGTTGTTAAATGGAGCATTCCATGGATCCTATGTTATCAACTTGGTACTTTAAGTTTAGGTGAACAAGAAAAGGAAAAAATTAATAAAAACTATAAGTAATAAAATTTTAAACTAAACTATAATAGCCCAATTTTGTTAGGTTTGGCCATAAGTCAAGACATCAAATAAGGCATTGTCTAAAACCACTAATTTAGTTGTGAACAAAAAACTCGAATAGGCCACCGTCAAAATCCTCGAAGAGATATAGTCGAATGTTGACTTGTTGTTAAAGAAATGATACTTTTCCCATTGTTTTTAAATCTATTTCTTACAAATCTCATAGACACAAGGACACTCCTCATTTTTAACTTCTCTTATATGTTACATCAATTAACACATAAATTAAAGTCAATATATTTTGACATTTAATCAATAAATGAATACTATGTTATTGAGAGAAGGTTTAACTCAAGATTTATGTATCAGCATATATATTTTAATTTATAGCAATAATTTTTATTACGTGTATTATTTTAACTTTAATTTAGGATTTTTATTTATTTTTGATTTCTTTAAAGAGGATTAAGTGCAATTTGACTTGATCATAAATATGTTTTAAGATCCCTATTTATTTTTAATAATTACTTGTGGAGATGGTAAAATAATTGTATTTTATATTGCTTACACTCCAAGATAAAAATAAAAATTACCAAAGCTAATCATAGTTGAATTAGATTTTTCAACAAATAAGAGAATTAATTAACAATTTCCTAATAAGAATGGTTAAAAATTGTCTAATATTTAATTAATATTTTTTGAATAAGAAGTAAAATTGTAAAATTACTTGAGCTCACTATATAAAAATTTTCAAGGAATTATTCAATCCTTAGATAATAAAATGTAATATTATTTAAGTAAATGTGACAAATTTATAATACGTAAACGTAAAATATAGATTATTGATGAATTATGTTGTTTATATTCGATCGGTTAAATTCGGTCACAAATGAAATCCCCAGGACTCAAACATTCGGACGTCCTTCAGATGGACATTAGCAACGGATCTGAAGATCCTTCCCCCATATGAACTCTGTGTTTTGCCATTCATCTGGCAATTTCTTCTGGATGTATCCTAGCTTTGATGATATGTGAATGATCTTAACCAATGTGCAAAAAAACGTGCAAATATCCATTTAGATCTTCAACGCAAAATTCTTCAAAATCTTCTCATTGTTTGCTCCTTAGTTTAATGCTCTCACACAATTTATTTATTGGTATTCAAATGTTTCTTCTCATTTTTTCAAAAGAACAGACATAATTTCTGCTAGTCATACTACCCAAAAACGATTGTATCATCCATTCAGTGCAATCAGTGCACTAAAATCACCAAGTAAATCACTTCACCTGGTCACCTTGTTTATAAAGAAATGAAAAGAATGGAAGATTCTTATTTAGAGAATGAAAATTCAAGAATCACGTGGAATCCAATATCTAGAGATATACAAGAAGAATGCTGAACAGAAGCAAACGGACCCTGAAATCACAGCAATGCGAACCCAAAGGAATGTAGTATAAGCATCCAGAACAATGGCGTGCCACATATATATCCATCCAGCAGATAAAACGGTTCCCAGCACAGCACCCACAACTACTTGGCTGATGGTATGAAGTTGCTGCGAGACTCTTAACCATGCCTACACCAAGAACCAAACAAAACCCAAGAATAAGAAACAAACTGTAAAAGGAAAAAGGAATTTATCTTTACTACGATCCTACCACAGTAAGCAAACTGGATCACTTGGAAGAAATGAAAATAATGCCACATTCTCGTAATCTTATTTTCATCACTAAAACAATATCCAGAAAGGACCACACAGAAGGCTACACTGAGAGTTTGATTATGGGAACAAAATTCCATCAATGCAAGGCGTTTACAATAAATATAATTCACAGTTCAGACTAAACAAAACTGTAAAATATTCCCATATGGTAGATGACCTCATTGACCAAGCACTAAAATGAGCTAATATGTTAGCCAAGGGAACACTGTCATATGGCTCTAACTTAAAATAGGATATGCACCAGATCGGTTGATGTTAATTGAAAGAAAAACTTCAATCTCATGAACAATTTTTTTCTCTTTTAGGCTTTCAAAATTATAGTTTGCTGTTCCTTTTAATTTGTAATTGTTTTAAATAAATATATAACTTTGTGCAACCACATAGAACAAATAAGATTATCATGTTTGTTAGGTACACACATCACAAGGCTCAAATTTGGAAACTAATCTGCTAGATTATCTGTAAGACCCAATAGACAACTAGAGAAGTATATAAAAGAGCATCCTCTTATTCTTGAAATAACAAAAATGCCACAAGGACATTAAATGGGTCGGTGATTTGGTTAAAGCTGATTGGGCCTTACAACCATATTAGTTGTAAGGCCTTACAGCAGATTACCACTCCTCAAATTTAGCCTAGGTTTTGCATCAGATCCTACGAAAATTATAAAAGAAGACAAGTTGATTTCATGAAAGTACAATGTCACCTCCTTTTCCTTATTCAATGCTTCAATTTGCATCATACATTGATAGAAATTAAATGAAAAAAATTGTGTGAACACACAAAAACAAATAATAACAATATCAGGTGCAGCGTTACCAGGTATGATCCAGCCATGAACATGAGAGTTCCAATCATAATTGAAATAGCATTGATTCCCAACCACTGAAACACTGCCAGATGAGAATTGAAACTACATATATTAAATATATAAGTAGGGCAACAAAACTATACTAGATAATCAAAGGTTAGGAATCTTGGAAATATGATCGTAAAGTTCGTGGTACATTCTGGTTGTCTGAGACGGCTTCTCATGCACCCCATCTTATTCCGTAAAGAGAGTATGGTGTCCTCAACAAGGTGTAGAGCATTTTCTTGTATTAACAATAGCCAGTAGTAATATATGAAGAGACATAGGAAGTGATTCTGCTATTGTCAGTAATTTCAAGCCATATATAATGATCAATACATGTGACTGAATCAAGCTAAACATAAACACTAACTGGATACGAGGAGGAAAACAACGCCATAGAAGAGGGATTGTGCATGGGATGATGGCATCCCAGGGCTAGATCTCAAAGAAGGGGTTGGTCTCTCTTGGTTAAGTATCAACTTCAAACCAACAGACAACCATGAATTTAGTATAGCACCCGTTGCAGTCCACAAGACTTCAGCGTCGTGCTACCAAACAATCGCACCACCTAACATTAACGCCATAAGCCACTTGCTCTGCAATAAATTGCATATAATTCGTAATGAAGCCAAAAGCCCAACATAGAGCATCCAGACAACCCCAATACAGAGTTTCGAAGCCAATGGTGAATGACACAACATAAGAAAAATTAAAATTAGAAGAACACTTCACAAATTTTCAAATCAGAAACCATAAACCATAAAAGCCATAGAAAGAGGGGAAACAAGCCTATATATAACACTAGCTATCAGCTCTGAGAAATTAGTAATCCACTAAATACTGTTTTTCAGTCAGAACACTAAAGAAATTCTGCTGCATTAGAAGGAGAAACATCAAGCTAGAACAAGCAATCAGCTCAAACATAGAGAACACAAAATACTTAACTAGTTCAAATTTCAAGCAAAACCAGGTCAACCAACAACTTCATATATTAGACAACCTTCCCAATCACAATCCACACCACCCAAGAGTCCAAGACAAGATTTTTCCAAACACCCAGATCACCACCAATAAAAGCGCCAATCAAAACCAACCGATTTATTAATCAAGTGCTCCCACCCCGGCTCCAAATCCAACCTTCCACTCTCCGGATCATCCCAAACAGCCTCAGATTCCCCAGCGCCGCCTCCATACCCAGACCCAGAAACATTAGTTAACTCAGCCATAACCTTCGACCTGCAGCACCTCCCGGTCGCTTTCCTAGCAGAAATCGCAGGCAAGGGAGCTCGAGATCGGCGCGAGCTCAGAGAAGTTTGAGGAGACGGCGAGAGTGGGAGCCTGGGATGGCCGCCAAGAGGCAAGGCTTAGCCAGGGAGGTCGACACGGTTCGGTAGTGGAGCAGGTGTGAGCAGGTTGGGTTGGTGGAGGGGAAGAATCGATGGTGAAGAGTTTGGAGTTGGAGTCCAAAAATGTTGGACCGGGTTGTCGTCTCCGTTTGGAAAAATCCAACACAGAATCTTTCTTTTCTTCTTTTCTTTTTCCTTTTTTTTTTTACACAGAGTCAAATACGGATTTAGACTAATCTAATCTGAATCCCATCCAGAACCGATAATATTTTATAAAATTAAATTTTAAAATATTTAAAATAATTTTTATATTTTTTATTATTATTCATATCCCATTTAAAAAATTCAATGATTCCAATTTGAAAATCTAATGATTCTAATCGGCCAAATTTATTTCTGATCCATCCCTCGTGGGTTAATCGCAAATACCATTATCAAGAAGTGTATCCACAGCTTCTTGCACCAACTTCTCTTGACATGTTACTAATTCGCTTGACGAGATGGAGAGAACAGAAAGGACAAACTTGTATTTTACTTTACATATTTTTAAATTTTTTTATGGTACATATCACATTTACTATGCAAATTCACACTATATAATGATGGTAATTATGCCTAAATTTTTAATCTAGTATATTACCAAGACCCCTTTATTTGATGCATAATCATAATATTTAATCGCTATTTAATTAAATATTAATAATAAAAATTATTTTAAAATATTGAAAACATGTTAATTATAATTTTAAAATTTTGTTGTATATGAATCAAATATACCCTATATATGATAAATAAAAATTTGGTATGATACCTTATATGGTATTTAAAAGTTTAGCTTTCCCCGAAAAATACTTAACATTTTAATCCTAAAAATGTTTTGCCTTTAATCATAAAAAAACATTTTAAGTGCATTCAGAAAAAAATTATAAACTAAATGGTCGCCAAATTAAGACAATTTGGTATTTTTACAGCTCATATAATTCGCCTAAATAAGACAATATTATCATTCTTTACTACCATTTGTCATAAATATAATAAAAGTTAATTTTATGTTAGCTTTCATATGAAAATTTATGTGTACTTACATATAATGCAATTATAAGAACATCACCTGAATATTATGCGAAAAATGTTCCACAATCTATTTCAATTAAAATAGTGAATTTAGTAACATATATTTAATCTAGGGTTAGCAAGTCGAAACATATAATACCAGAAAATAATATATAAAACATACAAATTTGTCACTAAAGCTCTAAACTTGTCACTTGCACCATCACACATGCACTATATTCTTCTGCGATTCTTTCATATATAGCATTACTATCGTATCGATTTTACTGGTCAAATGTCCTATCTTGTTTGATTGTTTGCTTACATATATTTATATATAGAAACACTTATATATTATTATTATTATTATTATTATTATTATTATTATTATTATTATATGAAGATTTAACATTGAATGTTGCCTCATAATATTTGTTTACACAGGTGGTGTTACCATCAAGTATCTTTATTTAAGTCCATCAAGCAATTGATGACGTAGATTGTAAATATAAATAAAACTACTTAACAAATTTGAGCGATCTTATCTTCGAGGGTTATTAATTCGAAAACATGATTGACTAAATAACCTATGTAGAGTGGGATACAATAAATCTACTACTCAACATGTCCGCTTACCTGTCAAATTAAATCATAATAAAAGAGATGATCAAACCAGAAGAAGATCTTAACCAAACCAGGTAGAAGTTTCAATCATGTCTATGCACTTGGGTGGCGAGCTCTTACTTCGTACCTCGTATAGTCGGCAACGAATACAACAATCGACGACAATCAGTGCCAATTAGGGTTTGGTCGCGAGTCTTGGGAATCTAATTCGGCACTCGACGATGTCCGAAGTTTGATCGGGAGAAATTTGGTAAAAATTCGGCAATTTCTAATGAATTTCGACAATTCTTGTGATTTTCGGCAATTTTTGGCTACGACCAACAAGGTGGCTACCGGCAGTGGCTTGGCCGGCTAGGTGACATGATCGGGGCTGTT
>JAURVB010009944.1:0-17401 GCA_033002965.1 Piper betle | reverse complement strand
GCCGTCATTTTCATTTCATTTTTATGAGGGGCGTCTTTCTCACCCTAGCCGCCTGTTTCTCATCTTCTTCTCCTCTTCCTTACCGGAACCGGCTTTCTCCTTGCTTGGGTATTCTTCATATCTCCCTATTCTTAATTTTCAATCATGCATATTTTGAAATGATAATAAGTTTGATAATCATGGGAATTAAAGTTTTAAATCAACAAGAAAAACTAAACAAAAATGTATAAGACTGGAATCTTTTGCATAGCGACGAGTGCTAGATTCTGGCAAGGTGGGCGATCATAGGCAAGGTTGCAAGGCAGGTGCTCACACCCCCGAAGGTCTCTCTGGCTGCTAGGTTGAAGGGTGGCATCGCCTTGTCCCTAGTTTCTGATGGGTGGTAGAATTTCTCCTGTTAGTGGGCAGTTTCAACAAGTGATGAAGGTGGTGGCATTCCTCTGCAAATAGGCACTGAAATGGAAGTTGCAGAGGGTGGAAAGATAGCGGTTGTCCTTCATTGACAAGCGTCCCATCAGGGGTTCCATTACAGCAGTTCCTGCCACCGGCACAGCCCACTACTGGCGACGTTCTCGTTGGAAATCATGTCGGTGAACATCCAGACTTGGGAGGACAACCCTACTCCCTGCATTGTCTAGTGGTGGCCGAACTTTCCTGGTTTGATGCTGGCCTGAGGTAGCGAAACCTCTAAATTGGAGCAAGGTGCAAGAAAGTGGTCATCTTGAGGCTGTTGTGCATGAAGGCGACGTGATCTAGTTGTGCCATGGTCGGGTCTGGAGAAGAGAAGGGCTGACGGGGAAGAAGAAGAAGAAGAATCCCTCCCAGCATATCGGTAACTACAAGCCGTGGGCCACGTAGTGTGTGTGTGCGTGCATCGGATTAGAACTGGATGGGGTGGCCACCCCTCCCAGCATATTTAGAGCTCAGCATAGGCGCATAACAACTAAAATTCTCGAGAAATGATTATAGGTATTATATTGAATTGTTTCATTTAATTATGTGGCTTAGTGGTTTTATCACTAACGCAGAATTGCCTCAACATGTGAGCAGCTTTAGACTGAGGATAACCCGTTAGGGCGAGTACTGTTGTTGCTTGCACACATGTTAGTCGATAAAGTGGTTAATATTCTATTTATGATGCTATTATATTGTGAATGATGTGAAATGCTAAGACATGATAAGATATGATTAAATGTAATGAGATGATGTTATGACATGATGAAAAGCTAAGACATGATGACAAGAGGTAAAATGTGATCAGAGCGCGCAACGGAAGTGTGGTGGGTTGAAACCCAAGTTCCATAATGAGCATACAGTATATTAGATTGTGTGTAATTGAAATTGTTGATATATGCATATATTGGTGTATGTCGTTTTGACAGGGTGGACCCTAATTGCACTTTTAGGGGAGATTTTGTCCATTTTATTTTATAATTTTTATTAAGTTTGATCGTAATTTTATTAGCGTGTACTTTGAATTGCATGTCATTCATGTAGCACCATGTTAGGGTTTGTACATTTATCCATGCATTGCGAGTTGTATCTTCGTCTTAAGATGCCGAGATTGGTTCCGCATGAGTTAGGTTCGGGTTAGCCGACCTACAGGGCCTGTAACATGCCGGTTGGGTTCATGAACAAGAACTAGATTTGGGGTGTTACAGAATTGGTATTAGAGCCACTCTCGGTCAATTAAGATGCAAGATACTTTTATATGTGATGTGTGTGCAAAGATTGCTCCAAGTCCAGCTGGCAGGTATGTTTCTTTTGATTTTTCTTACATGCATATCTTTTTTCATAAGTTAGTTACATAACAGTGTATTGAGGACTTGATCAGAAGTAGGTGGAATTGGCCTTAGTTGAGCTGGCAGGTCATTTCTATGGATTTTTATCATGATATCAGACTATTTGTCAATTAGATGTGAGCAAGGAATATTGTAGTGCTAGCAGAGGTATAATGGGTATAAGATCTCATCTTATACCATATTCGGATGTTAGCTGATGTGAACTGGAATCTGTCAGGATTGTCATGATGGGCTTAGAGACCCACTAGTTCTATCTATCGTATAAGTGAATTGGATAATGGACTAGGTGTTCGTGTCTTGCATGTCACCACATTAGTCCTATTTATACGGGACATGGTGTACATGATGGGAATGAGTTAAAAAGAAAAGGGGTAACAGTAAGGAGCTTGAAGTATAGAGATATTGATAAGTTAGTTGGCACATGAGATGGACCACTTCTAGAAGATAGTGATGAATGACGATGAGCAGTGAGGTGGATCTGACAGACCAATGGGCACTTCACCGCATCCCCCTCTTCCTCTAGTTTATGACCTACGGGTAGCAATTTTGGCTTCTCTTTGGCAGACAGAGGTCTCGATATGATGAGGAAAAGATCAGGACCACCATTGACTATGAAATCAGATATTTGACGGGATTCCACCAGAGATAAGGTACCAGATCAGTGGTTACTGATTGAGATTGAGGGCCAATCAGCATTGATAAAAGTAACCATTTCAGATTTCAGGAGATTAGAGTGGGTTCAGCATAGGTTTACCGTCATATGTGTTAGCACCATTATCCAAACCCCTCTGGATCAGATACGCATGACTAGACAACCTAAGGTGAGTTATTAGCAGCCAAGATATGTAAGAGACAGGAGTGGATTTATGATGTATACGATCAAGATCAGAATTTTAGTATCTAGATAGAATTGTCACCGACAGAGTTGCACAACCACCGACTGAGTGCACAACTGCTGACCGAGTGCACAACCACCGACCAAATTGCACAACCACTGATTGAGTGCACGACTGCCGACCGAGTGCACAACCGTTGACCGAGTGCACAACCGCAGACTGAATTGCACAACCGCTGACCGAGTTGCACAACCACCGACCGAGTCACACAACCACTGCTGAGATGCACAACCACCGTCCGAGATGCACTACTGCCGACCAAAGACACACTACCGCCGTTTGTGCATTGCTCATCTGACGACCAAATAGATCAGTTAGAGCTTACTAGCATAGTTGTAGGACCAGAATTTGAGGAACAAAATATAGCTATAATGGGATTAGTAGAACATAGAAGAGTTAGGAAAATGGAGGTTATTTTGATGAGATGGCATAGGATCTGACTTCACAAGCTCTCTTGCAATTAGTGTTTTGACCTGACACCCTTGGGTCAGATGAATATTGCAAGATAACCCCATCAGACATTGTTAGTGACAGTCTCATAGGGATGCGCATGGACAGAATCAGGGAAAATGACAATATGACCTCCAGATGGGATGGTCATACTGATCAGATTGTTCAGATTGCATGATAGTACATCTATGGCCTACAACCAACATACGCAAATTAGACGGTTAATAGATCGTTCACACACGAAGTTTGACCTATTTAGCGATGGGCTGCCATTGATAGGAGTTAGACTTGTATTAAAGGATTGGGCATAGATAGAAGGTTAGTGAGGAAGTGTCCTTTAGAAGGATAGTGATTCCCTTGTGTGTCGCCAGCACGATTAGGTTCTCATCTTGAACCATAGAGTTGAGCCTTACCCTGAGGATAGAGGTACCCTCATGGTACTGATTAAGGTTTACAGTGCCAGTAAATGTTGCAGTCTTCCGATGAGGATTCCACCCCAGCATGAGAGCAACGTAGACAGAGACTTCACATAGAACAGGCTATGCTGACCAGACAGAGTGATATCAATGTATGATCATCTTCATTGATAGCCTTGCTTGAGAGTCTACCACAGCGGTAGTAGTCATGTGAGTTAAGATTAGTACTACAAATCGGTACGTGATGGCAGGTCACACATAACTGAAGGGCGGACGAGACACGTGTCAAACCTCACTATGAGTCCCCGTAGACTTGAGGGGAGGCAGTGGTTCTTTGGGTCGTTTAAACCCCGCCCGTCTAGAAGTGCATGACTAGTACAGTATCGAGAAACACGTGCCTACTGTTAGCTGATTGAACTAGAGCCACATAGGAGCCGTTTCTGAGATTCATCATTGATTGACTGTTCCACAGCCTGAGCATGTAACACCCCGTTTCGGCTCACCCGTGAACCGACCCGGAAATGTCAC
This sequence comes from Piper betle, assembly GCA_033002965.1. Classification (NCBI taxonomy): domain Eukaryota; kingdom Viridiplantae; phylum Streptophyta; class Magnoliopsida; order Piperales; family Piperaceae; genus Piper; species Piper betle. The sequence continues at coordinate 13,309 of JAURVB010009944.1, read as the reverse complement.
CGGCGACCGAACCGTTCGCTAATCTACTGGGTTCGGTTAAGCCGACCCGGATCTGCCCTCGGCGTCTCAAGATGGAGATGCAAACATGAAATGCATGAATGGGAACAATTGGGTTCTAACGCGGTCCTACATGCATGCTATGATGTACAAGCAAAAACAAGACAAAACAATAAATGAGAAACCAAAAGAAAATATATACTACTACGTAAAAACGGACAGAGTTTCCCCTAAAAGTGCAATAAGGGCCAACCTGTCCACAACAAAGGTATATAAATATTTTATCAAAATACAACAAAACATAACAATCTACCGCGGCATTCCATTATTATCTCATTTGTTTTCATCTAAGCCGAGGCTGAACTCCAAGGCTCCCTGCTCATTCACATCTATCCGTTCATTTCATAACAGGCAATTCATCAAGACAAAAACATTCTAACAATCATTCACACAGCATTAAACAACCATCATTATACATTACACGCGGCAGGTACATGTGTGCGCGGTTCTGTGCTGCTCCTCCGCAGTCCCGACAGCTTTCATTGCTCGCATTCCTCACCTACATATATATAGAAAAACCGTCAGTAACGAGTGTTACCGGCCCGGAAAATAACTAATATCAATCTGGCACAGGAGAGCAAACTCTCCTGTTGAATGAAAACCATATACTTCCTCAAGAACTCTCATCAGGGCACATACAGGAGCCGTCGCCCTCGGGTCGACAGCGTCCCCCTTTCTTTCTCATTCTCATACCTTGGCCATTTCTCTATCGCTTCTGGCATCAAATCTCATTCCTTTCCGCCCTCTACACCTTCCATATTACTCCTGGCCTTGAGCACGAAGGCCGAGTACTCTCAGGCAGTCGCCTTTAGTACCCTTTGAAACCACAAGTCTAGACATGCGCTGCAATGCAGTACCCGTGAACCTCCACACTTCTCCGGGTTTGAGGAACTCAAAGGTGGAGTTGTCAGGATCCCTCGGGAATGAAACGGCCCGCACACCATTCCAGAGCCCACTATCGACACACACATGCCCGCTCGCGTAGCACGGTAGTCGGATTTCCCTCATTCAATCTCTCACAAAAATGCGAAAACTATACATATATATAGGTCTGGGTTGGGATTTATACAATAGGCCCGAAGGCAACGTGAGCTGGATCTGAAGTTCGAAAACAAACTCGAGGGATCTCATCCTTGAGGGTTATTAATCCGGAAAATTGTTGGCTAAATGGCCCGAGTTAAGTGGGATCCGATAAAACGCCACTTGACACGTCCTGCATGTAATAAATCAAATACACAATAGAATAGCGTAAAACAGAGAACGAGTCCTAAACGGACCTGGTAGAAGCTCCAAACGGGTCCACGCGCCTAGGCGGCGAGCTCCTACACCGTACCTACACAATCAAGCTAAAAACTAACGCCCGCATGATGAATCACACATCCTATAGCATGCACACACAATCAACACAATCACACATCAATCAACACACATCAACCTATATCAATTCTAGCAAGTCTACTTAGGCTAGTTTGCATTAGATCGTGATCATTACCTAGTTACCCTAATTCGTTTCTTAGCCTCCATTTTTAACACCACTCAATCAAACAAATTTCATATTTTATCCTTAATCAATTCTACATGTATACATATAATTATAACATGCAATTCACCAATCCTAGCATGCAATTCTAATAATCAATACTTTTAAATAACTAAGTTAAAATAAATTATACCTCGCGTCGTCGAAAATCGGCGACGGCTAGGGTTTCCGTTTCGTGGCTTGAAACTCGAATTCGGCACCTAGCGGCGTCCGAAGTCCGATCAAATTGGACCGGGTGCGTTCGGCGGATGATCCGGCGAATTTCCCACGAATCCAATTTTCCGGCGGTTCCGGCGGTTTTCCGGCTAGTGTCGGCAGTTTTTCGGCGGATTCCGACGGTTTTCCGGCGATGATTCGGGACGGGGCAATCAGGGGGTCTATCGGCACCAGCTCGACGAGCTTGGTCCAATGGTGGTGTCAAACAGGGTAGCCGAGGCGGCGATGGCGCGTCGACGGCGGCGTCGAAAATGGGTGGCGGCGGCGGCGTGCTCCGATCGGGCTGCGGCCAGCCTCGACGGCGGTCGGGATGATGGGGGAAACGTCGGCGACGGCGAGGGGGTGGTCGTCGGGGTCACAGCGGCGGCGAATCGACGAGGGAGGCGTCGCGGCTTGTGGGGCGATTCCGGCGTCGTGGCGGCGAGATGGTGGCCGGGGTAGGTCGTGGCAGCACGGCGACTGCACGGCGGGGCGGGGCGGCGTTGCTCGGTGGCAGTGCAGCGTCGGCGGCGGCGGCAGCAGCACACGGCAGTGGCGGCAAGGGTTTGGGGTGAGGAAGGTGTCGGGAAAGGAAGTGTAATACTCCAATGGCAGTTTCGTAATTAAGTATTGACTCGATTCCTACTCGAGTCAAAATAATAACTAGTTCGTAATAAATTCTAAAACAAATCTAGAAAAATATGGAAAAATTCCATAAAATAAAACAAACACAACAACATCCAAATGGCATGCTCTATAACTAATAACCCACCCGAATATAATCCAACGCATCCTAGTGCATTATTCGGCCTAAAACTATTTCTACGATCAAACATATAAAAAGAAAAAAATACTGCATACTTTCATATATTCTGATAACTCATATCTCACCATCTTCTCGACGTTATCATCATATATTCAGGTACACCTAATTCTCTGTGAGATCCCTCAACTTAGTCCCACATCTAATACCTACTGGGAGAAGATCCTGTTTATAAGTGGGAATGGAGTAGAGATCTTTAACTTCCGGGGTACCCATTTTAAAGAAATGACTTGGCCCATTACGTTGCACTTTGGGCTGGGTCGTTACAAATGGTATCAGAGCCGACCTGGTTCCGTATTAGATGGTGGGCTGGATTAGAAACGTTGGCTAGGCTGCCGGTCACGGGCCAGAAAGGTCGTGGGTTGGGGCTAGCAACGGGCCAAGAATAGGCATTTCGGGGACGAAATTCCCTAAGGTGGGTGGATTGTGAGATCCCTCAACTTAGTCCCACATCTAATACCTACTGGGAGAAGATCTTGTTTATAAGTGGGAATGGACTATAGATCTTTAACTTCCGGGGTACCCATTTTAAAGAAATGACTTAGCCCATTACGTTGCACTTTGGGCTGGGTCGTTACAAATGGTATCAGAGCCGACCTGGTTCCGTGTTAGATGGTGGGATGGACTAGGGACGTTGGCTAGGCTGCCGGTCATGGGCCAAAAAAGGTCATGGGCTGGGGTTAGCAACGGGCCAAGACTAGAAACGTTGGCTAGGCTGCCGGTCACGGGCCAAGAAGGACGTGGGTTGGGGCTAGCAACGGGCCAAGAATAGGCATTTCGGCGACAAAATTTCCTAAGGTGGGTGGATTGTGAGATCCCTCAACTTAGTCCCACATCTAATACCTACTGGGAGAGATCCTGTTTATAAGTGGGAATGGACTAGAGATCTTTAACTTCCAGGGTACCCATTTTAAAGAAATGACTTAGCCCATTACGTTGCACTTTGGGCTGGGTCGTTACTCATAACTCACGGCTGGCCTCGACTCAGCACGCGGTTAATGAAACTGACTCGACTCGAACCAACGGTTGAACCGACTGGTTCAGTAACGTAAAACCCTGACTCGAGTCTCGGGTTTTACAGAGCACCTGTGGCATAGTGAATTGTGGTGATCTTAGAGACAAGTCAATACCGATACCTTGACCTTACCATAGATCAGAGTGACATACCTATGTAGCGGGTATTTCTTAACCTAGTGGTTTCCCCCATTTACCTGGCGTTAGATACCACATGTGAGGATGTGATATTACCTAGTGAGAGTTCTTGAATAGTGGGACCAGATTTTCACGAGATTTAGTTCCCTTCCTATAACCTATAGAAGTCAGAGTAGAGGTTCCACTTGAGAATTTCCACTCACCCCTTCGTATATGTCAGTTTTACCATCAGTTTATCCAGATGATTGAGATGAGTATACATTGACCAAAGCACATGCGACAGACTAGATGTAGACACTACAACCCCATGCAGAGTATGTTATCATACTCCTTGAGACACGCTGTGTATGTACAGGTGTTCTTGCCTCCTTTCAGCAGTAGTTAGTGGTTGTATAGATAGCCACCGGAGCCATAGTATATAGTAGAGTCATAGCAGCTATCCTTGTTCTCTTATAGAACGGAGTGAGATACTCGACTCAGGACCGAGTCAACTATGACCCAGTGAGCGGTCCAATTCCTTATATAGGGACACCTAAGAGTTGGACCTACACTGGTGACAGTGAGCCATACAGCTCATTAGTTTATACACTCGACCTAGCAGGAGACTCATAGCACACTTTAGGTTGGTTGTATGACTTAGGAATAGAGTTTCTTGAGAGTACATGTAGGTGACCTTTCACAAATGAGAATTAGAAGGACATGGGTAGATGCTAGCAGGTAGGTCTTACCCTCGATGTAGTCGAATTCGGTCAGGGCGTTCAGTTTGTTCCAATCAGGCCCACGACCGGCTTCAACGGCGGTGCTAGGTCAAGGGGGTGGTCGTTGAGGTCACGGCGGCGGCGGCGCGGTCCGGATGGCGGCAAATCGACAAGGAGAGCATCGTGGCTCGTGGGGCGATTCTGGCGTCGTGGCGGCGAGACAGTGACCGGGGTTGGTCGGGGCGACACTGTGACGGCACAGTAAGGCGGGGCAGCGACGATCGGCGGCAATGTGACGTCGGCGACGAAGGCGGCGGCGATGACGAGTAGAAGGCGGTTGTAGGGTTTGGGTGGGGAAGTGACGGGAAAGGAGGTGAAATACTCCAATGGCAAAATCGTAAAGCAAGTATTGACTCGATTCTGACTCAAGTCAAAATAATAACTAGTTCTTAATAAATTCTAAAAAATATCTAAGAAAATATGAAAAAAATCCCGTGAAATAAAACAAACACAACAACATCCAAATGGCATGCTCTATAACTAATAACCCATCCGAATATAATCCAACACGTCCTAATGCGTTATTCAGCCTAAAACTATTTCTACGATCGGACATATAAAAAGAAAAAATACTGCATACTTTCATATATTTTGATGACTCATTTCTCACCATCTTCTCGACGTTATCATCATATATTCAGGTACACCTGACTCTCAGCGCTCATAGCTCACGGCTAGCCTCGACTCAGCACACGGTTCATGAAAGTGACTCGACTCGAACCAACGGTCGAACCGACTGGTTCGGTAACGTAAAACCCTTACTCGAGTCACGGGTTTTATAGTTTTATATTTAGAACAGGTCGGTTTGACTGATATTTTTTGAGTCGAGTCAGTTTCAGAACACGTGTACTGAGCCGATGTCAGTCGTGTGTATGAACTATTAGGCCGTTTACCGCGTTAGGACGCGTTTCAGGTAGTTTGGGTGGGTTGATAGTCTAGAGCATATCATTACACTGTTTTGCTATTTGTTTGATTTTATGAGATTTTTACCGATTTTTTAAAGAATTTAATCCGACTTAGTTATTATTCTTGACTCGAGCCAAACACGAGTCAAGTATTATTTACAATAATGCCACCCAGCTGTTTTTCTCATCCCCGACATTCCTCGCCCAAACCCTTGCCCCGACGCCGCCCCCATGCAGTGTCACCGCCGCTACCGTGGACGCCACACTGCTGCAGATCGGTGCCGCCTAGCCCCGCCACGGCGTCGCCGTGCCGCCCCAACCAGGCCCAGCCACCATCTGGCCACCGCGAAGCGAGGAAGCCACACAAATGCACCCAGCTTCCGTCGCCAATCGTGCCATCAGCGACCGTCGCCGTCGAGATCGAGTGGTCACCTCGACGTCTTCAACCAAACCACGACCCTCCCGACCAGAGCGGAGTCCATCGCCACCCAGGCCGGCCGGATCTAGTCACCCATCACTGCCACCCATGTTTTAGGCATTTCCCGGTGAGCCGCCACCTCCATTGGCAACGACGACCTCGTAGATGCATTAGGCTCACCGAGCCGGTTCCACTTTCTGGCTAGTAGACGCCGCCGGCGACTGTCGCCGAAAAACCGCTGGAACCTGCCGGAAAACTACTGAAACCTGCCGGAAAACTGCCAAAAAATCGGTGTTCGAATAATTTTAGTTACATGCAAGTATACACAGTCGAAACAAGTAATATAATGATAAATTCGAATATCGTTCCCACAGAGAGATGAATTTCCTTAAATTAATTAAAGAAAATAATATTACGAGAAAAACAAAAACAATTGACTTAACTAAATATAAATAATAACTTTAAATAAAAGGAAACATTAAAATGATAAAACTCGTTCTATAATCGAATTTCCCTTAACATGAATTTAATTTTCATTAAATCTTACTCTTATCTTTTATTCCCTCGGATTGTCGATCTAGGATAATTATATGACATGGTGGCTCCCGCTCCTTCATGTTTCTATTATTTTGCCTCAATTTCTACCTCCCGGTGATAATTGATTAATCAACAAAATAATGCATTAAGATTTGTCTTGCAATCACATACGGTGATAATTGATTAATCACAAAATAATGCATTAAGATTTCTACCTCCCGGTGATAATTGATTAATCAACAAAATAATGCATTAAGATTTTGACCACAATGACAAACAAGTCAAAAGACTCGTCGTATGATGAATTATCAATGACTAATCTAATTAATTTCTCCCAAAATCTAATTAAACCTCATGATCTAATAAATAGGTGATCAATCTATTCTTAACAGTAAGAACATGACAATTTAAACAATCCGATCGAATAAAAGAATAAGAGGTGAAATGAATTCAATTAAATCATTTTAAGTTCCATTTTTCTCTAGAACAAAATAAAAGACTACTCCATAATAAAAATAGAAAACATTGTAAAGAAGAAAGTAATTTTTATTATAAAAATAAAGGAATTACAAAAACTAAAACTACTACTTTCACTACACTCCGAAGCCAAGAGATGAGATATAATAACAACAAATGACCACCCCTTTATATAAAAGTGGAGATACAAGAATTCGAAGAGGGTGTTTACAAATCGACGTAGTCTAATTAATTATAATGTCCCTTCAAGTTTCCAACTATTCGACTCCATTGAACACCATTAATTGTAGCCATTGGGTGGCGCCAAGTGTCATGAACAATCAAATCCAAAGCTTAATTTATTCATCTTTTTCTACATTGAAACATCAAAATTAAGCATATCTAGTAAAATATTAATTAACTAGAATATAATGAAAAATATCACTAAATTAATAATATTTATACCCGAGAAGTACAAAATCATATTAAAAACATGGGGAAATATTATATATTTTAAACACTTAACAATCGGATTCGCTGGAATTCGCCGGATCTTCCGAGGAGTTCGTCCAATCAAACCCGATCAAACTTCGAACGCCAACGAGCGCCGAATTCAAGCTTCGAGACGCGTGACGAAATCCTTGTTGTCGCCGATTGCCGATGACGTGAGGTATAATTACCTCCGATTTAATTATTTAAAATTAATTATGATTGTTAGCATAGCATGCTAGAATTGAGTAGTTGTCATGATGAATGACAGACTTTGAATGAAGTAAAGATGTGCATGATGTGATTAACAGATAATGAAGGTTAAGTGATCTAATGAAGTAAAGTAAATTTGAGTATGCTAATAGAGTACAACATAACTTAGTAAATATAATAAAATTTGTGTTACTAGGATAAGTTTGAATTACTTTCATAATTATAATTGTTGATTGTTATGGTTGATGTTGTATTGTGAGTGTGTTTGATCATGACAAGTTTGATTAATCATTTAGTTAGCGGTCGTTAGTATTTAGTTTTGATGTGTAGGTACAGAGTAGGAGCTCGCCGCCTAGGCGCGATGACATGCTCGGAGCTTCTACCAGGTCCATTTACGACTCATCTCTGCTTTACATTCTCCTTTATTGAGTGTTTATTTTATTATTTGCAGGATGGGTTAAGTGGCGTTTCATCTAATCCTACTTAACTCGGGCCATCTAGCTGAACAGATTTCCAGATTAATAACCACAAGTTGCCTTCGGGCCTATTATATAAATCCCTACCTAGCCCTATATATATATGTAGTTTTCGCTTTTTCAGTGAGACGAGAGATGGAGAAACCGACTGCACGTACCATGAGCGGATCCCATGACAGTCAAAGCGGGCTCTGGATTAGTGCTAGCGAACTGTTCCATTCCCGAGGGATCCTGACAACTCCGCATTTGAGTTCCTCACACCCGGAGAACGTGGAGGTTTACGGGTACTGTTTAGTAAAGCGCATGTCCAGACTTGAGTTTCAAAGGGTACTAAAGGCGACTGCTTGAGAGTACTCGGGCTTCGTGCTCAAGGCCAGGAGAAATATGGAGGTAAGGAGTGGGCTTAGGATTTGTGATCAAAAAATGAAGTAAGAAAATGCCGAGAGTGGCATCAGCAGCAGCAAATCAGTAAGTTCGGGATGCTACCGGGTCTGTAGCCTAGTGGCTCCTCAGTAGTGCCCTTCAGAGTGTTCACGTGGAGTATATGATGTTTTCTTTGATATGAGAGTTTGCTCTCATAGCCTGCTTGTTATATTTTTTTATTTTCCAGACCAGTAACACTTGTTACTGACGTGTTTTTATACTATATGTAGGTAATAATCACGAGTTGGAGGAGCCAGCTTGGATGGAGGAGCATTGTTGTTGCTTGCACACATGTTAGTCGATAGAGTGGTTAATATTCTATTTATGATGCTATTATATTGTGAATGATGTGAAATGCTAAGACATGATAAGATATGATTATATGCAATGAGATGATGTTATGACGTGATGAAAAGCTAAGACATGATGACAAGAGGTAAAATGTGATCAGAGCGCGCAACGGAAGTGTGGTGGGTTGAAACCCAAGTTCCATAATGAGTATACAGTATATTAGATTGTGTGTGGTTGAAATTGTTGATATATGCATATATTGGTATATGATGTTTTGACATGGTGGACCCTAATTGCACTTTCATTGATATTTTGTCCGTTTTATTTTAGAATTTTTATTGAGTTTGATCGTACTTGTATTGGTGTGTACTTTGAATTGCATATCATTCATGTAGCACCATGTTAGGGTTTGTACATTCATCTATGCATTGCGAGTTGTATCTTCATCTTAAAATGCCGAGATTGGATCCGCATGAGTTAGGTTCTGGTTAGCTGACCTAACTAGGGCCTATAACATGTCGGTTCGGTTCACGAGCGTGAACCGGATTTGGGGTGTTTCAGGTTACCAGGAGTGGTAGCAGGGTATGGAGCCTCAAACTCAGCAATGGGTCCCAGCATCACCCTAGACAGTGGTTAGAGGAGTGCCCAAGGCCGAGCAGGGTTAGCAGACCCAGGCGAGCGAGGGGAGCTTCCAAACCCAGTGCCACTGGTAGTCCGACAAGTGTTGCCGTGAGTTGTTGATTATTGTGACCATTACACTGTGGAAAAGTTCAAGAAGAATGGAGCTGAGTTATTTATTGGAGGGACCGATCCAATAAAGGCTGAGAGCTAGATAGACATTACTGAAAAAGCATTTAGGGCTCTGTCTGTGCCCCGCCTCCATCAAGTGTAACGACCCCGCCCAAAGTGCAAACGTAATGGGCCTAAGTCATTTCTTTAAAATGGTTAACCTAAGTTAAAGATCTATAGACCATTCTCAATTATAAACAGGATCTTCTCCCAGTAGGTATTAGATGTGGGATTAAGTTGAGGGATCTCACAATCCACCCACCTTAGCGAAATTTCATCCCCAAAATTCCTACACTTGGCCCATTGCTAACCCTAGCCCATGACCTTCTTTGGCCCGTGACTGGTAGCCTAGCCAACGTCCCTAGTCCAACCCACCATCTAACACATAACCAAGTTGCTCTGCTACCACTTGTAACGACCCAGCCCAAAGTGCAACGTAATGGGCCTAAATCATTTCTTTAAAATGGTTAACCTAAGTTAAAGATTTATATGTCTATTCTCACTTATAAACATGATCTTCTCCCAATAAGTATTAGATGTGAGATTAAGTTGAAGGATCTCACATCATGTGAGGTTGGCAACATGCGTGCTTCAGGAGGAAGCATCTTACTGGTGGAAATCCATGGAGAAAACCACATTCTATCAACGTGAGATTTCTTCCATCACATGGGTGGAATTTGTGGCAGCTTTCAACGGACAATATTTTCTAGAGCCTGTTTTCTAGAAGAAAGCACTAGAGTTTGCCATTGACTGAGCACACGGTGTAACACCAATTTCTAAAGCACCATACCGCATGTCTCCAGCAGAACTAAAGGAGTTAAAGAGTCAACTAGAAAAGTTGTTGCAGGTAGGTTTCATCCGACCAAGTACTTTACCCTAGAGAGCCCCCTATTCTTTTGTGAAGAAGAAAGATGGATCACTTCGGCTATTTATTGACTATCGACAACTCAATCAAGGGACAGTCATGAATCGATACCCCTTACCAAGGATTGATGACTTGTTTGATCAGCTAAAAATAGCCGGAGTATTTTCTAAGATAGAATTGTGGTCTGGTTATCACCAGTTGCAAGTAAAGATTTAGACATACAAAAAATAGCTTTCTGAACATGATATGGATATTACGAGTTTCTTGTTATGCCTTTTGGTCTAAAAAATTCACCAGCGGTCTTTATTTCCCTCATGAACATAGTATATTTCACGCATACTTGGACAAGTTTTTTATCGTGTTTGTGGATGACATTCTGGTTTATTCAAATAATGAAGAAGAGCACGTGGAGCACCTATCCAATACTCTTCAAGTCCTACGGGAGAATCAATTGTTTGCCAAATTCTCATAGTGTAACTTCTGGTTGAAGGAGGTAAACTTCCTTGGTCATATTATCTTAAAGGCCGAAGTTGCAGTGGATTCATCAAAAGTGAAAGCAGTCATTGATGGGCCACAAGCCAAGTTAGCCACTGACATCAAAAGCTTTCTTAGTTTAGGGAGTTACTAGAGGAAATTCATTAAAGATTTCTCCTTAGTAGCATTGCCGATGACCAAACTTGTAAAGAATGTGAAAAAAATAAAAAATAATAATAATATTTGACTCGGTCGAGGATGTCCTCCTCACCCTAGCCACCTTCATTTGCATTTTCTTCTCCTCTTCCTTATGGGGGCCGCTTCTTCCTCCTTGCTTGGGTATCCTTCCTATCTCCCTCTTCTTTAATTTTATCCATGGATATTTTTAATTGATAGTAAGCTCGTTAATCATGTAACAAAAGTCTCAAATCAACAAGAAAGAAAAGAACTAAACTAAAGTGGAACACTGAAATCCCGTCCATGGCCGACGGGTGCAAATTGTTGGCAAGATGGGCGACTGTAAACAAGTTTACAAGGAAAAACCCTCACAACCCTAACAACCTCACTGGTTGCTGGGTCGAAGGGATGGATCACCATGTCCCTAGTTTCCGATGGGTGGCGGAAATTTCACCTACGAATGGGAGGAGTTGCAAGGGCGACGAGGGTGGCGGCTTGTCTCTGCAACCAGCCCTCATTTCTTCCCTCCAGCCCGCCACCGGCATTTGTAACAGTGGTTTCAACCGGGAATCCATTGCAGCATATGATAACCTTAGTCCTACCGCCGGCACAGTCCTCAGCTAACAACCTTCTTGCCAAAATTCATGGCGGCAATGTGCATACGTGGGCAGAACAACTCTACTCCCTACAACGTCCAAAGGTGGTCAATTCTTCCTGGTTGATGACGGCCTGAGGTTGCTGAACCTCTGAATTTGTAACGACCTGCCATTTTCACGATATTGTGGGCCTTGCTAACTAGGTGTTACCCAAAAATTAACAAAAACCAACCCTATAACAACCAGTCCTAACCCGACCGGGTGTTACTTAAAAGGATACATGAATAATATGAAAGCAAATAAGTATAGCATTTCTAACTCAAATGAACTTATTTCTTAAATGACAATGCATGAAGTAATTATCCTATAGTCTTGGATCGTTTCCCATAGCTACATTTATAACACGAAAAATAAAAAGAGAAGTTCGTTTATTAACCGTTCACCACCTGCGTTGCTAGAAGAACCACCCAGTCGTCTCTTAGTCTTTAGGTCTAACTGCTAACCTGCGGAGGCAATTCCGAGTTAGTGATTAAGCACAAAGCCGTATAATTAAATAAAACAAGTCCACAAACTCCCTATCATTATCTATAGTATTGGCACTTGTGACCATTCCAACATGACCATTTATTAGCTGATGGTTCAGTCCACCATGTCCACCGATTGGGTGATGGGTCAGTCCACCATGTTCACCTATTGGGTGATGGGTCAGTCCATCATGTACATTCCTAGCTTGCGAGTCCAATCCGCCATGTCCCTTATCGGCTGGTGAGTCTAATTCACCATGTCCATTAGTTGGCTGATGGGTCAGTTCACCATGTCCATCTATTGGCTGATGGGTCAATCCACCATGTCCGTAATTAGCTGGTGAGTCCAATCCACCATGTCCAATTTATTGGCTGATGGGTTAGTCCATCATGTCCATTATATGATTTCGAAGGGCGTAGGCCGTGTCAGACTGAGTCAATTCCTTGACCCCGGTTGCACCCGGTGCATGGTGGTCGAATCTCGGCTCAGCTGACCAGGTTATCCACAAGGGAAAATTTAACATTTTAAATAATTATACGGACCTGGATATTTCGAATTTGCAGTTGCGACCAATGATCGTAATCTGAACGAGGACATAAAATTACACATAAGTATAATTTTATTCGAGTAGAAATGCATGCAACTAAATGACTAATATATATATATATATATATATATATCACTATTAAATTTCAACAATATTAAATATTAAACTATTCATGTGACATCATCATTTAAATCCTACTTTACATTAATAATCTAGATCATAATTAACACCTAACAAATAATAAAATAATTATCAACTTATACCCAAATATTTAATTACTATTATTAATATATTTTTCTTCTGTTATAATTTTTTTAATCGCTACAATTACTTATAGCAATTTAATTAATTAAGTTGTTCAATTAAATTATTTAAAATAATCTGTATTATTTTAATTCATAAATATTATTAATACAATTATTTTAAATTATTTGACCTTATAAAGTTTCGAACTTTATTTATTTTCATTATGCTATTTAGGATCAACGCGAGTGTTTGCTACCCGACTATAGTTTAATAACTTATTTTCTACATTACTAACTCGTTATTAAAATGATCACTTTGTTTACGTAATATTAAATTTTATATGGTAAAGGTAACATG
>JAURVB010009943.1:0-16679 GCA_033002965.1 Piper betle | reverse complement strand
ATTAATCCCTATCAATCATTAAATTACATAAGAAATTTCCTAATAATGAAGAATTATCTTGAAATTACAAAATTAATACAGTAACAAAACTGTGAAAATTTCTTAAAAAATATGAATGACATGCATAATGATCAAAATAAATTAAAAATATAAAATTTGTGAAGCGAAATGTGTCTCACTGTGACTCGATGTGAAATCGGCGATGGCAGCGGCAGTCGACGATGCCAAGGGTGGCGGTCGTGGCCAGAAATCGGCTGGTAAGGGAAGGTCTAAGGGGGCTGGGGCTAGGGTAGGAGGGTAGGAAGAGGTGACCTAGGCGATTGGCCAGAGCAGGGCTGGAGGCTGGAAGGCAGCTAAGCAATTGCTGTCGGCGGCTGAGCGTGATAGGGAGGAAGGGTGAATAGGCTAGGGGAAGGGAAGGGAAAGTGATAGGAAGGGAATGACCTGGTCGGGGAAAGAGCTGGCTGGGATGGGGGAGGTGGTGGTGATAGGTGGCTGGCGGCAGCGGGCCAAGAATAGAGCAAGAGTGGGCGACTAACAAAGGTAGGGGAAGAGGAAGAAGGGAAGAAGGAAGGGGACTGGGGACAGCGGCTTGGTCGTGGAAGGGAGACAGAGGAAGGAGATGACAATGAGCTACCGATGGTGACTAGGAACGGTAGGCGGCGGCAAAGAGAGTTGTGACACCCCCGATTTTTGTCCGCCTAAGAACTGAAGTAGGAATGTCATGATTGAGTCAAGTCATGTTAAAAGCTAGTAGTCTATAAGACTCGACCGATAATATAGATCAAAATAACCTGCTTGGTGTAAAGAGAATGGAAGACATGGCTTAATACACAAAAAAAAACATCAAATATAAGTAAAATGTGAAAGAAAATAACTACGCTAAGCTCAAGTGTGTAGCATTTATCTGTCCTCCTACCGAAGCTGACTCATAATCATGAAACCTGCATATAAAATAGTAAAAACATAAAAAATGAGTGTTACTCGTCCAGAAATAACTAATAGTCAAACTGACACAAGAGAGCTAACCCTCCTATTAAATGAAAATATTTATATACTCCTTTACAAATCTCTCATAAGGGCTAATTAGTAGCTGTTGACCTTGCACAACAGCGTCCCCTTTCGATTTCATCTCATACCATGTCAACTTTAAAAAATATCCCTTGAGCGGGAACATCAATTTCTTTTCCTTTTCCTTCAGCCATCTACATCCTCTGTATCATTCTTGGCCCTGAGCACAGAGGCCGGGTACCTTCAAACATGAGCCTTTAATACCCTTTTGAAACCACAAGTCTAGACATACACTACATCTCCTGGTTTGAGGAACTCAAAGGTGGAGTTGCTGGGATCCCCTGGGAATGGAACAGATGCTCACCAAATCTAGAGACTGCTTTGACTAACACGCGCTCTATCTCAAAGTGCGGTTGTCAGTTTTCCCTAGTTTCACATCTCATTAGAAAACTCGAGAAAATCATATATAAGCCTAGGAAGGGATTTGCATAATAGGCTTGAAGGCAACTTGCGGTGGATCATGTTTTCAAAATTAGACTTGAGGGGTCTCATCTTTGAGGGTTATTAATCACAAAATTAAAATACGTCTAAATGGCCCGTGTTAAGTAGGGTCCAATAAAAGAGCCACTTAACATGTCTTGTGATCTTGAAATTAAATCAGCAATAGAATATAGGGATAAAAAATGAGTAGAGTCCTAATAGACTTGTGCTCCAAGATTCAAGCGTGATGTATCAGTACATTCTAATAAGAAACTCATTGCTAAGAAAAATAATGGCATTTCTATATGATACATGTTCGTGGTGTGTGCTCACATCAATACATCCTAATAAGAAAGACAATACTAAGTAAACGTATAACTAAACATACAATACAGAAATCATGACATAATAAATGAAATAACTAATAACAAATAAAAAAAATTATACACTTACGAATAAATAGATAAATAATAAATAGATGAAGATAATCAATACTCTAATCGTAAAATAATAATATCAAATACTATATAAATATACAGCTAAACACTAGTAAATATCACATATACTTATGTTAGTAAATATATAAATAAATACATAAAAATTCAATAAATAAATAAACAAATAGTAAATATTAATTAATCATGAATAATAATAACCAATGCAGAACACGTAATTGGATACAAATAAATAATAACATACATGCAACGAACAAATAGATATATAAATAAATAAATAAATACAATTTAGTAAACATAATAAGACTAATATTAATAATTAAATACATCTTTAATAATAACAAATAATCATGTAAGCATTCATCATATACGATCAACATATAAAGAAAAATAAATAAATAAATAAATAAATAAAAACACTCATAACATTAAAATATGATAAATAATGTGAATATGCATCTAAACTAATTTAAGGGTTCTCAAATTACCAAAAACAGTTGAAAAACAGCCGAAAACGAACTGAATATGTCTAAAAATGGTGACTCTAGTTAACTCAGGCGTGTCAACTAAGTCGAGCCGAATCTACTCCGCCGAGTCAAGTAATAGTGCTGGGACTTGCGGTGTTATGTTGTTATGGTGTGTTCGGTCGAAAAACCGCTGAATATTCAGACTCGGGCTTGAGCATGACCATGGGTGTAAAACCTATGACTCGACTAAGAGTTTTACATTAGTGAATTATTCGGTTTAAGTTGAGTTAGTATCGTGAACTGCATTCTCAATCAAGGACAACTGTGAGTTATGACTGATCAGGTCAGGTGTACCTGAGTATATGATGATAATGTCAGAAAGATGATGAGAAATGAGTTATGAGAGTATATGACAGTATGTAGTATTTCTTTTCTTTTTTAATGTATTTGAATGTAGAATTATTTTTATGCCGAATAACGCATTAGGACGCGTTATAGATAGCTTGGGTGGGTTATTATTTATAGAACATGTCATTGTGATGTTATGGTGTGTATTATATTTTATGAGATTTTCCCCTATTTTGCTAGATTTGTTTAGGATTTATTACTAGTTAGCTATTATTTTTGACTCGAGTCGAAGTCGAGTCAACTTTTATTTACGAGACTACCCCCGAGACTTACCATGACCTTTTCCTTCCCCAAACCCCAATTGCCGCCCTACACAACCCCCATACTCATCGTCGACGAGCCCTCCGGTCGCTGCACCGCAGCCGACCCATGCCACCGAGCCCCACAATGTCATCGTTGTGCAACCCCGAACATACCCGATGCTGTGAGATAGCGACGCCTATCCCAGCATCGATTCACTGCTGTCATGCCACCGATGCCCTTCCCTTCAGCCCTCGACCATTTCCCCCATACCCAGCACCACCGCCGAAGCCGGTTAAGAGCCAATTAGACAAGCCGACCGACCCTAGCTGATTTGTCGCCACCGCCATTGCTGTCCTCACTACCACCATTATTAGGTCGAGCTTGCTGAGCCAGTGCCGACCCATAGCCCTAATTGCCTTGCTGGAAAAGTCGCTAGAAAACCACCAGAAAGCCATCGTAAAATCCTCAAAATCTGCCAGAAAACCGTTGCAAATGTTCGGAAAACCAGATTCGCTGAAATTCCCCAGAACTTCTGCAGAATTCATTCAGTCGAACCTAATCAAATTTCAGACGTCATCGGGTGCTGAATTCTAGTCTTGCGACAAAAACCCTAACCGTCACCAATTGCCGATGACACAAAGTATATTAACTTTGATTTAATTTCTCAAAGGTGATAATTATTAGCAAAACGTGTTAAGATTGATGAATTGATGTGTTAACTATTTTATTGTAATAAAAATATGAATTGCTTGATTGAATTGTATTAAAATGAATGCTAAGGAACTAATTAGTAAACTAAATAAGTATCATAATCTAATGCAATGTAGAAAAGGAAATCTTATATGGATTGATGTATGGTTGATGTGAGTGTGATTGATATGTGTGTGCTATAGGATGTGTGAATGCATCATAAGCGGACGTTAGCTTGTACTTTGATGTGTAGGTACGAAGTAGGAGTTCGCTACCTAGGTGCATGGACATGATTGGAGCTTCTACCAAGTTCGTTTAGGACTCACTTCTGGTTTGACTTCTATTCTCTGCCTTGTTTTGTTTTAACAGGTAGCAAACGTGTCGAGTAGTGGATTTATTGTATCCCACTCCACACATGCCATCTAGTCATATGAAATTTTCGGATTAATAACCCTCAAGGAAGAGATCTCTCGAGTTTGTTTTTGAAAACTTAGATGTAGATCATGAGGCCTTCCGGCCTATTATATAAATCCCTACCTAGGCATATGTACATGTAGTTTTTTGAGTTTTCAGTGAGATGTGAAATGTGGGAAAATTGATGACCGTGTCTTTAGATAGGGCATGCTCATCAAAACAGGCTCTGGAATAGGTGAGTGTCTGTTCCATTCCTGAGGGATCCTGGTAGCTCCACCTTTGATTTTCTCAAACCCAGAAAAGTGTGGAGGTTTACGGGTACTTCTATGCAGTACATGGTCTAGACTTATGGTTTCAAAGGGTACTGAAGGAGCTTGCCTGAGAGTCCTCGATCTTCGTACTCAAGGTTAGGAGTGATAAGAAGGATGTAGAGGTCTGAAAGAAAAGAGATTGATTTTCCCGCACAAGGGATAGTTTAAAGTGGCCAATGAATGAGGATGGGATAAAAAGGGGACACTATCATGTGAGGTCGACGACTCCTAGTTGTTACCCTTATGAGAGTTCTATGAGGAAGAGTAATGAAGTTTTCATTCAACACGTGGGTCAGCTTTCTTGTGTCAGTTTATTTTTAGTTATTTCTAGACCAGTAAAGCTCATTTTTTACATCTTTTATTATCTATGTAGGTAAGAACAACAAGGAATGAGCACTGTTGGGGCTATGGAGGAGCATCTAGTCGACTGAGGATTACCATGCCACCAGAAGAGACCAATGAACTAGTTTCAGTTAGTTGATGTAGTGAGAGCCGTCGCTAAGACAGTCGCCATGACAGCCACCACAGTAAATTAGTTGACAAGAGAGGGATGCAGCAATTGCCAGATTGGCTGAAGTTTAGATACAAATGCAGCAAAACTAAGATGAATTTGGAGAGATCTCAAACAAATAACCCTTTCAGTAGCCATAACTGAGAAGAGACTAGCAGTGGATGAAGAGGCACTAGGAGAGTCAACAGTTTACATGGGCCCTTTGCCGCCGCCTCCTCCTTCTCCACTACTTCAACAGAGGACTACTCTAACAACGGCTCCTTTACTTGCCCCATTTCAGGAAAAATGAGACAGGATGTCAGTGGACCCACAATAGCAGGTAACGAGTAGATTGCATGTGGAAGTGGAGCTGCAAAATGTGCAGAACCTCAATTTCCACAATATAAGTTAGGAAATGGATCTTAGAGCTCAATAAATACAAGGAATTTACAACTGTGGTAGTATGATATGTTCATGAAGAATGGTGGATGACCTTTCTTTGGGAAGTTGGATGCATAAGAGGCATTCCTGTATATATCATCAGCTATAGGAATGCTTGGTAGTATGGCATGCCCAATGGAGCACAAAGTATGCATCATTACAAGGGCATTCAAAGATGAAGCTAGAGTATGATGGTATCAGTGCAAAATTCCATATTTGCCCACCGTCAACTTTAGGACATCACGTAGAAGGAATTCATAGTCAAATTTGATGGAAAGTACTTTCCGTTAAATGTTAAGAAGAGGAAGGAGCGGGAATTCCAGACATTGAAGCAAATACCCATGATGGTGGTGCAATACGAGACAATATTTAGAGCTTTGGAAAGATTCACACTTCGATTTGGTTCCCACCAAAGGAAGAAGGATAAAGCGTTTTTATGAAGGCCTCTACTATGAGATTAGGATGACCTATTTGGATAGAAAGTTTTCTACCTTCGGTTATGTTGTGAGAGCTATAGGCGAGGTAGAGCGAGTTATATCTACTCAACCTCGCCAGGATTTTAATCAGAGATCATCTAGGACATCGAGCTGCAGAGTGCAAAGTAGGAACTAAGATATGCTATAGTTGTAGTCAGCCAGGGCATAAGGCTGCAACTTGTCCAAGTGGCTAGAACCAGTAGTTAACACTCCCAGGGCACTCCTAGTGCCCCATCAACAACAACAACAGAGAGGCCATGTAACACCACATTTCGGCTCACCCGTGAACCGACCCGGAAATGTCACCGGCGACCGAACCGTTCGCTAATCTACTGGGTTCGGTTAAGCCGACCCGGATCTGCCCTCGGCGTCTCAAGATGGAGATGCCAACATGAAATGCATGAATGGGAACAATGGGGTTCTAACGCAGTCCTACATGCATGCTATGATGTACAAGCGAAAACAAGACAAAACAATAAATGAGAACCCAAAAGAAAATATATACTACTACGTAAAAACGGACATAGTTTCCCCTAAAAGTGCAATAAAGGCCAACCTGTCCACAACAAAGGTATATAAATATTTTATGAAAATACGATAACACATAGCAATCTACCATGACATTCAATCATTATCTCATTTGTTTTCATCTAAGCCGAGGCTGAACTCAAGGCTCCCTGCTCATTCACATCTATCCGTTCATTTCATAACAAGCAATTCATCAAGACAAAACATTCTAATAATCATTCACACAGCATTAAACAACCATCATTATACATTACACGCGGCAGGTACATGTGTGCGCGGTTCCGTGCTGCTCCTCCGCAGTCCCGACAGCTTTCATTGCTCACATTCCTCACCTACATATATATAGAAAAACCGTCAGTAACGAGTGTTACCGGCCCGGAAAATAACTAATATCAATCTGGCACAGGAGAGCAAACTCTCTTGTTGAATCAAAACCATATACTTCCTCAAGAACTCTCATCAGGGCACATACGGGAGCCGTCGCCCTCGGGTCGACAACGTCCCCCTTTCTTTCTCATTCTCATACCTTGGCCATTTCTCTATCGCTTCTCGCATCAAATCTCATTCCTTTCCGCCCTCTGCACCTTCCATATTACTCCTGTCCTTGAGCACGAAGGTTGAGCACTCTCAGGCAGTCGCCTTTAGTACCCTTTGAAACCACAAGTCTAGACATGCGCTGCATTGCAGTACCCGTGAACCTCCACACTTCTCTGGGTTTGAGGAACTCAAAGGTGGGGTTGTCAGGATCCCTCGGGAATGAAACGGCCCGCACACCATTCCAGAGCCCACTATCGACACACACGTGCCTGCTCGCATAGCACGGTAGTCGGATTTCCCTCATTCAATCTCTCACTGAAAACGCGAAAACTATACATATATATATGGCTAGGTTGGGATTTATACAATAGGCCCGAAGGCATCGTGAGCTGGATCTGAAGTTCGAAAACAAACTCGAGGGATCTCATCCTCGAGGGTTATTAATCCGGAAAAATCATTGGCTAAATGGCCCGAGTTAAGTGGGATCCGATAAAACGCCACTTAACTCGTCCTGCACATGATAAATCAAATACACAATAGAGTAGCGTAAAAACAGAGAACGAGTCCTAAACGGACCTGGTAGAAGCTCCAAACGGGTCCACGCGCCTAGGCGGCGAGCTCCTACACCGTACCTACACAATCAAGCTAAAAACTAACGCCTGCATGATGAATCACACATCCTATAGCATGCACACACAATCAACACAATCACGCATCAACCATCACACATCAACCTATATCAATTCTAGCAAGTCTACTTAGGCTAGTTTGCATTAGATCATGATCATTACCTAGTTACCCTAATTAGTTTCTTAGTCTCCATTTTTAACACCACTCAATCAAACAAATTTCATATTTTATCCTTAATCAAATCTACATTTATATATATTATTATAACACACAATTCACCAATCCTAGCATGCAATTCTAATAAGCAATACTTTCAAATAATTAAGTTAAAATAAATTATACCTCGCGTCGTCGAAAATCGGCGACGGTTAGGGTTTCCGTTTCGTGGCTCGAAACTCGAATTCGGCACCTAGCGGCGTCCGAAGTCCGATCAGATTGGATCGGGTGCGTTCGGCGGATGATCCAGCGAATTTCCCATGAATCCAATTTTCCAGCGGTTCCGGCAGTTTTCCGGCGAGTGTCAGCGGTTTTCCGGCGGATTCCGGCGATGATTCGGGACGGGGCAATCAGGGGGTCTATCGGCACCAGCTCGACGAGCTTGGTCCGATGGTGGTGTCAAACAAAGCAACCGGGGCGGCGATGGCCGTCGGCGGTGGCGTCAAAAATGGGTGGCGGCGGCGGCGTGCTCCGATCAGGGCTACGGCCGGCCTCGACGGCGCTCGGGATGGTGGGGGAAATGTCGGCGACGGTGAGAGGGTGAGACTCGGTGGTCACAGCGGCGGCGGCGCGGCCCGGACGACGGCGAATCGACGAGGGAGGGCGTCGCGGCTTGTGGGGCGATTCCGGCATTGTGGCGGCGAGACGGTGGCCGGGGTGGGTCGTGGTGGCACGGCGATGCACGGCGGGGGTGGCGTTGCTCGGCGGCAGTGCGGCGTCGGCGGCGGCGGCGGCAGCACACAACAGTGGCGGCAGCAAGGGTTTGGGGTGAGGAATGTGTCGGGGAAGATGAAGGGGCGTGCGATGGCATTTTTGTAAATTAAACTTGACTCGACTTCGACTTGAGTCAATAATAATAACTATCTCCTAATAAATCCTAAAAAAATCCAAAAAAATTTGGGAAAAATCCCATAAAATCAAACGAACACAGCAACATCCAAATGATATGTTCTATAACTAATAACCCACCTGAATATAATCCAACGCGTCCTAATGCGTTATTCAGCCTAAAACTATTCTAAGATAAAATAAAAATAACAATCAATACTGTATACCTCCATATACTTGATAACCCATTTTTCATCATCTTTTAGACGTTATCATCGTACACTTGAGCATACATGACCCTCATCGCTCATAACTTACAGCTGGCCTCTACTCAGCTCGCGGTCCATGAAGCTGACTCGACTCGAACCGACGAATGAACCGACTGGTTCACTCCCGTAAAACTCTGACTCGAGTTACGGGTTTTATAGGCCAACAGGGCCAACGTTAAGGCCAGAGAGGCAGAGAACAATAGCCACCGAAACAGCAGCAGAGGCGACAGATCCAGAGAGGGTACATGGTTGCAAGGCAAGCTAGACGTTAGAGGGGTAGACAACAAGCACTGTTAGCTCAGAATCAGCCGGTACCACTAATAGCATCTCCTAACCTAGTACAACAACAGCTAGTGAGGATGTATGCACCTACTGTCGCAAAGGCACTTGAGGATACAATAGTTGTGACAGGTACACTTTCACTAGGCTTTGTACATGAACCACTCTTATTTGATTCTGGCTGTACACACTCATTTATTTCGTACATGCACACAAGTATAAGTGGATGTAAGATAGAAGAGTTAGGACGTCAACTATTAGTGTCCACTCCCACCGGTAGTGTGATAGCTACGGGCGAGTGTGCGCGTAATATCCCTGTTGAGATTCAATAGCGACAACTTTTAGCTGATTTGATACTGTTCAAGCTACATGAATTTGATGTGATATTTGGAATGAATTGGATGTCCAAGCAAAGAGCCATGATAGATTGTTAAAGAAAGACGATGACTTTCCGCTACAAAAGATGCTGCTTTTTCTTCCAAGGTCAGGGCAAAGAAAGAGAACAAGGATGGATATCCTATGAGAATGCAGTGACACGGATATCCTATGATAGATTGTGGATCAGCTCAAACTTGTCGTTCATTTCGTGTTAGGATATCGCATTCTCCTGAAGGTCTCTCCGATAAGGGAAATACGAGATTCGGGACATGAGAGAAACTTCAGTCTACGACATATTAGACCCTTTGATGTGTTCGAGCGCATTGGACCAGTGGTGTACAAGCTAGCATTGTCACCTCATTTATCAGTTGCACATGTTGTCTTTCATGTATCAATGTTGAAGGAGTACCATCCAGACAATTCTCATGTTGTCAGTTTTAGACATATAAAGCCACCAAAAAATCACTGAAAAACAGCCAAAAACTGTCTGAAACCATCGAAAAACTAAAGTCATTGAAATTTTCCGAATCTTCTGCCGAATTCATTGAAATTCGTTGAATCTTCTTCTGAATTCATCAAGTTGAATTTGATTGAATTTCGAACGCCACTGGGTGTTGAATTGAGTCTTGAACTGCACGACAAAAACCCTAGCCATCATCGATTGCTGACGAAGCGAGGTATAATTCACTCTAATATAATTTCTTAAAGGTGATAATTATTAGCACAACATGTTAGGATTGATGAATTGATGTGTTAACTATTTTATTATAATAAAAATATGAATTGCTAGATTGAATTGTATTAAAATGAATGCTAAGGAACTTATTAGGTAAACCAAATAAGTATCATAATCTAATGCACCGTAGTGTAAGAAATCTTATATGGATTGATGTATGGTTGATGTGTGTGTCTATAGGATGTGAAAATGCATCATAAGTGGGCATTAGCTTTTAGTTTGATGTGTATTTATAGACTAGGAGTTCACCGCCTAGGTGAGTGGAAATGATTGGAGCTTCTACCAAATCTGTTTAGGACTCGCTTCTAGTTTGACTTCTATACTTTGTCATGTTTTGTTTTAACAAGTAAGCAGACGTGTCGAGTGGTGGATTTATTGTATCCCACTCCACATAGGCCATCTAGTCATAAGAAATTTCCAGATTGATGAGAATCCTCGAGTTTGTTTTCAAAAACTTAGATTCAGATCACGATGCTTTTGGGGCCTATTATGTAAATCCCTACCTAGGCCTATGGACATGTAGTTTTTCGAGTTTTCAGTGAGATGAGAGACAAAGGAAAATCGAAAACGGGTGTATTCGTCAAAGTGGGCTCTGGAATTGGTGAGTGTTTGTTCTATTCCTAAAGGATCCTGATAAATTTACCTTTGAGTTCCTCAAACCCGAAGAAGTGTGAAGGTTTATAGGTACTATTGTGTAGCACATGTTAGATTTGTGGTTTCAAAGGGTACGAAGGTACATGCCTGAGAATACTCGGCCTTTGTACTCATGGCCAGGAGTGATACGTAGGATGTAGAAGGCTGAAAGAAAAGAGAATTGATTTTCTCGTGCAAGGTATAGTTTAAAGTGGCCAATGAATGAGGATGAGATAGAAAGGGGAAGCTATCGTGCAAGGTCGATGGCTCCTAGTTTTTTGCCTTATGAGAGTTCTATGTGGAAGAGTAATGATATTTTCATTCAATAGGAGGGTTAGCTCTCCTTTGTCAGTTTGTTATGCAATTATTCTGGATTGGTAACACTCATTATTGATGCCTTTTTGTTATCTATGTAGGTGACAACAGCAAGGAATGAGCACACATGTACCTGCCGTGTGTCTTTGATGATGGTGATGAGTATTGAATTTTTTAAATGATGAACTTTGAATGTCAATCTGTGAATGAATAAATATTTTGCATGTGAAGGAAATAGAAAATGAAAATCACTGAAATTGTGCACACATGTGCTTGCCAAGTGTGTTTGATGAAGATGATGATGAGTATTGAATTGTGCACACCGTCCGTGTATTGCTCATCCACCGACCGAGTAGATTAGTTAAGGTTTAGTAGGACTAGATTTTGAGGAACAAGGAATAATTACAGTGAAGTTAGGAGAATAGAAAGGAGTTAAGGAAAACGGAGGTTATTCCGATAAGATGGCATAGGATCCGACTTCACAGCTCTCTTGCAATCATTGTCTTGACCTAACACCCTTAGGTCAAATGAATATTGCAAGATGTCCCCATCAGACATTGTTAGTTACAGTCTCATAAAGATGCGTATGGACAGATTCATGGAACATGACAGTATGACCTCCAAATGGGCAGTCACCATGATTAGATTGTACAGACTGTATGATGGGGCATCCATGGGCCACAATTGGCATACACAAACAAGATGGTTAGTAGATGATCACACGCGTAATTTAACCCATTTAGCGATTGGCCAGCCAGCGATAGGAGGTTGACTTAGTATGGGGCATAGATAGAGGGTTCAACGAGAGTGTTTTCCAGAGAGATAGCGATTCCCTTGTGTTTCGGCAGCATGATTAGGTTCTCACCTTGAGACATAGGATTGAGCCTTGCCCTGAGTATAGAGGTACCTTTACGGTATTGATTAGGGTTTACTGTGCAGGTAGATGTTGCAGACTAATCTTTCGATGAGGATTTCACCACAGGCCATGCAGACTAGAGAGCGATACCAGTGTATGCTCATCTTCATTGATAGCTTTGCTTGAGAGTCTACCACAACGGTAGTAGTCATGTGAGTCAAGATTAGTGCTACAAATCGGTACGGGACGGCAGGTCACACACCACTGAAGAGCGGACGAGACATGTGTCGAACCTCATTATGAGTCCCCGTAGACTTGAGGGGAGACAGTGGTTCTTTGGGTCGTTTGAACCCCACCCGTTTAGAAGTGCGTGACTAGTACGGTATCAAGAAACATGTGCCTACTGTTAGCTGATTGAACTAGAGCCACTTAGGAGCCATTTCTGAGATTTGTCATTGATTGACTGTTCCACAGACTGATCACCTGTGGCATAGTAAATCATGGTGATCTTAGAGACAAGTCCATAGACCTACCGAGATTTTAGGCACCTAGTACGCTACATAGGGATTTTATTTCTCCTGCCATTTGCATGACACCCTAACCTTACCATAGATCAGAGTGACATACCTGTGTAGCAAGTTTTTCCTGGCCTAATGGATTCCCTATTTACCTTGCATTAGATACCACATGTGAGGATGAGATGTCCCCTATTGAGAGTTCTTGAGCAGTGTGACTAGATTTCCATGAGATTCAGCCTCCCTTCCTATAACCGAAAGATGACAGACAGCTTTCCACTCACCCCTCTAGATATTTCAGTTCTACTATCAGTTGTCCAGATTATTGAGATGAGTATACATTGACCAGAGTAGATGCGGATTCTCCAGCCCCATGCAGAGTATGTCATCATACTCCTTGAGACACGCTGTGTATATACAGGTGTTCTCGCCTCCCTTCAGTAGTAGTTAGTGGCTGTGTAGATAGTCACCTGAGCCATAGTATGCAGTAGAGTCATAGCAGCTATCCTTGTTCTCTTATAGAACAGAGTGAGGTACTCGACTCAGGATCGAGTCAACGAGGACCCAGTGAGTGGTCCAGTTCCTTATATAGGGACACCTGAGAGTTGGATCTAGACTGGCGACAGTGAGCCATGCAGCTCATTAGTTTATATACTTGACCTAGTAGGAGACTCATAGCATACTTTAGGTTGGTTGTAGGACTTAGGAATAGAGTTTCTTGAGAGTACATGTAGGTGACTTTTCACAGATGAGGATTAGAGGGACATGGGTAGATGCTAATAGGTAGGTCTTACCCTCGATGTAGTTTTCCCAGACATAGCTCAGATTAGAACCTTGCGATACTCCAGAGTATCTGCTTGACCAACCCAATAGGCCCTTAGGGGTGATCTAGGTTTTCCTGCCGAGTTAGCAGTAGGGATCAGAACAGAAGACTACAACGATGATAATGTCAAAATAGCTACAGATGGATTAGAATCAGGATGTTTGAGATGGTCAGAATCACTAGCAGGATTCGCCATGTCGGCACCACTACAATTAGTGAGGATGTCTATGACTATTGAAGAGTACAGGATACAGCTGATGTGTATTCAACTTCTAGGTTCAGTTTCAGTAGAACCTCCTTGAGTTAAAATTTCGGGGACAAAATTTTTATAAGGAGGGAAGATTGTAAAACCCACGATTTGAGTCAGGGTTTTATATTCAGAACCGGTCAGTTCGACCGTTATTTTCGAGTCGAGTCAGTTTCAGAACACGTGTACTGAGCCGACGCCAGTCGCGTGTATGAGCTATGAGGGTCATGCGTACCCAAGTATATGATGATAACGTCATGAACACAGCAGAACAAAATGAGTTATCAGATATATGAGAGTATGTCACTTATGTTTTTCTTATTTTTATATATAGTGGATCGTAGAATTAGTTTTAGGCTGTTTACCGCGTTAGGACACGTTACGGGCAGTTTGGATGGGTTGATAGTTCTAGAGCATATCATTGCGATGTTTTAGAGTTTGTTTGATTTTACGGGATTTTTTCCGATTTTTATGGGGTTTTTTTTTGGATTTAATACAACTTAGTTATTATTCTTGACTCGAGCTGGAGACGAGTCAAGTCTTATTTACGAGTTTGCCACCACACACACCCCCGACCTTTACTTTCTTCTTCCCCAAACCCTTGCCGTGCGCCGCCACTGCGCATGCCGCCGCCGCTGCCGTGGATGCCCACCCGGCCACCGATCGTCGCCCCCTAGCCCCGCCACGGCGTCGCTGTGCCGCCACGACCATGACCGGCCACAATCCGGCCGCCACGACGCGAGGAATACCCGCGGTGACATAGCGCTTTCGTCGCCGATCTCGCCGTCGCCGACCGTCGCCGCCACGATCAGATGGTCGGCTCGACGTCCTTGACCCTCCAGCGACCTTCCCTGACCGGAGCAGAGACCATCGCCGCCATGGCCGGCCGGATCTAGCCACCCATTGCCGCCAGCTCTGTTTTGGCATTTTCTGGCGAGCCACCATCTCCATCGACCTCGTTGACCTCGTAGATGAGTCGGGCTCGCCGAGCCGGTTCCAAGGGTACTCAACACGACCACTTTCCAGCCAGTAGAAGCCGCCGGCGACTGTCGCCGGAAAACCTTCGGAAGCTGCCGGGAAACCGCTGGGACTTGCCGGAAAATCGCCAGAACTTGACGGAAAACCGGCATTTCTGGAATTCACCGAAATTTACCAGATCTTCCGCGGGGCTCACCCGGTTGAGCCCGATCAAGCTTCGGACGCTGATGAGTGCCGAATTCGAGTTCCAGGACACGCGACGAAACCCTAGCCGTCGCCAATTGTCAACGACGAGAGGTATAATTACCTCTAATTTGATTATTTAAATTGATGATTATTAGCATAGCATGGTAGGACTGATTATTTATCATGATAATGCCTAATTACTGATGAAGTAATGATTGTATGATTTGAGGAATTGTAAATGAATAGTAAGTGAGCTAATGAGATAAAATGAGTTGGAGCATGATAAGTGATCATGATGTAATTTAGAAAAATAGAATAAAATATAGTATGAATAGTTTGAGTTAGGATTATTCTCTTTCATGATTATTTGACTATGATGGATGATTATTATGTCGTGTGTGGTCTTCATTGATTTTGATGCATCATGTAGTTAGAGGGCGTTAGTATTTAGTTTTGATGTGTAGGTACGGAGTAGGAGCTCGCCGCCTAGGCGCAATGACACACTTGGAGCTTCTACCAGGTCCGTTTAGGACTCGACTTTGTTTTACGTCTTTTTATTGTATGTTTACCTTATTATTTGCAGGATGGGTTAAGTGGCGTTTTATTGGATCCCACTTAACTCGGGTCATCTAGCCGAACAGATTTCCTCACTAATAACCCCTCGAGGATGAGATCCCTCGAGGATGATTTCGAAAACAAGATCCACCACAAGTTGCCTTCGGGCCTATTATATAAATCTCTACCCGGCCCTATATATATGTAGTTTTCGTGTTTTCAGTGAGACGAGAGATGGAGAAACCGACTGCACATACCATGAGCGGATGCCGTGATAGTCAAAGCGGGCTCTGGATTAGTGCTAGCAGACTGTTCCATTCCCGAGGGATCCTGACAACTCCGCGTTTGAGTTCCTCACACCCGGAGAACGTGGAGGTTTACGGGTACTGTTTAGTACAGCGCATGTCCAGACTTGTGGTTCAAAGGGTATTAAAGGCAACTGCCTGAGAGTACTCGGCCTTCGTGCTCAAGGCCAGGAGAAATATGGAGGTAAGGAGAGGGCTTAGGATAAAGTTTTACGTGAAGTACTGAAAAAGAAGTGCCGAGAGCGGTACAGTACCAGTAGCAGATCAGTAAGTTCGGGATGCTCCCGGTCTGCAGCCCAGTGGCTCCTCAGTAGTGCCCTTCAGAGTGTTCACGTGGAGTATATGATGTTTTCTTTCATATGCGAGTTTGCTCTCATAGCTAGCTTGTTATAGTTATTTTATTTTCCGGACCAGTAACACTTGTTACTGACGTGTTTTTATACTATATGTAGGTAATAATCATGAGTTGGAGGAGCCAGCTTGTAACGACCCAGCCCAAAGTGCAACGTAATGGGCTAAGTCATTTCTTTAAAATGGGTACCCCGAAAGTTAAAGATCTCTAGTCCATTCCCACTTATAAATAGGATCTTCTCTTAGTAGGTATTAGATGTGGGACTAAGTTGAGGGATCTCACAATCCACCCACCTTAGGGAATTTCGTCCCTGAAATGCCTATTCTTGGCCCATTGCTAGCCCCAGCCCACGACCTTTCTGGTCCGTGACCGGCAGCCTAGCCAACGTTTCTAATCCAGCCCACCATCTAACACGGAACCAGGTCGGCTCTGATACCATTTGTAACGACCCAGCCCAAAGTGCAACGTAATGGGCTAAGTCATTTCTTTAAAATGGGTACCCCGGAAGTTAAAGATCTATAGTCCATTCCCACTTATAAACAGGAAGTAGGTATTAGATGTCGGATTAAGTTGAGGGATCTTACAATTGGTCCATTCCCACTTAAGGCAGCTCAGGATCGGCAGAAA
>JAURVB010009941.1:0-20785 GCA_033002965.1 Piper betle | reverse complement strand
CATATCATATGGTCGGGAGACCATTGTTGTCCGTGCAGGTTATAATTGAATACTCTCCACTTCATGATGCACAAGTGTTAAAAGAATGAGACAACATGTTCACCATGCACATTCATGGTAGTGATAGATTCTAATTTTATAACTACAATTCACTCAATAATTAGATTGGATATATTTGATCTGATGGTTTTGAGATGCATTCTTATTTTAGAAGTGAACTTTAATTTAACAATGAGGTAGATCACAATAATTTATTTTTAAAAATAATTTTATTGTATTTTAATTGGTTGAATTTATTACTTTTTATGAGAGCTTAACTTTTAATTCACGTTTAGATAAAACTAGGCAAGATGACTCTCATGGCATGACTTATTCGTATTAGAGATGAACTTTAATTTTATAGATAAACTCTTATTGAATAATAAGATAAATTATTATAATCTAATATATTAGATATAGATTATAATTTACATTGACTTTAAAGTAAATCTTAATTAAATGAGAATATACACTATAATAGTTAAAATATTTTTTATTTTAATCGATCAAATCTACTACTTTCAATCAAACTTTTATTAATAAGAGTAGATGATAGACAAAAATATTGAGTTGTTAATATTATTTATCAGAAAAGTCTAAGTCTAATTTTGCTTAACTCAATTTGACTCATTTTATGAGTTTGAATCGAACCTGTCCCTATTGGAATGGAAAGTTCGAATTCGAGCGGAAATAAGATCAAACTTAAGGTTACGATGGCACCAATCATCTCATACCCAAGCATTTGTATGAAACTAATGCTTATTGAAACATAGGATTCGCAAAGAATTCTCGGTTCCTGCTGTGGGTTCTTTGATCATAACTGACGTCAAGCAAAATTTGGTTTTCATGCATCAGATCACCAGCTTCGCTTGTGGCGGGTTTACTGTCGGCGTGGAGCACATCCGCGTCATGTTCGACGGACCTGGGTTCGCCATGTTTATGTTGACGGCGGCCGAGCTCGCGAGCAACGCAGTCGCCCCGTCCATCACTCCGGTGAGGGAAAGGGAGTGTCTCCGATCGCGGACACCGCCTCGCATCACCTTCGATCCCTATGACAACATTCACGACGACCCACCACCGAAAATCAACCCCGCCGAACCGGCGGCACTTGAGTGGGTGCTCTTCACAGCGGCAGATGTAGCATCCCTCCGAGCGCCCAGCTGCCACTGTACGTCCAGAAGTCCGCCACCTCCTACGAGATCCTCACCGCTTGCCTGTGACGGTGCCGGACAGTGGCGCTAGGAAGTGCACTCGATGAGGTCGTGCGTCTAATCATGCGCGTCAACTCCCGAAGCAAGTTGAACCCACCTACACCACAAGGGTTCTACGGAAACGGCTTCGTTCTTATGGTGTCTGTGACCAAGGCTGGGAAACAAGTCCGGAGCAATCTGGGTTATATAGTGGAGCTTGTGAAGGGGGCTTTGGCGAGGGCTACAGACGAGTATATGAGGTCGACATTGGATTTTTGGCGTCGAATGGAAGGATCCATTACGTAGTACTAATACCTTTATGGTGTCGGATGTCCGGCGACTAATTGATTTCCCGAAAATGGATTGGGCTAGGGCAAAGCTAATGCACATTTGGCCGGCAGAGCTAGGCGAGGAACTCATAAGCTTTAGCACCCGTGAAAAATAGTGGATGGGGCGATGAAGCGCTTATGCCCATCTGCTTGCCGGAGTCGACAGTGGAAACGTTTAAGGTAGAGGTTAAGAAGATGGTCTCTTCTAAACCAATGGAGACGATAATGCCGGACCTTCGTGGAAAGCTTTAATTTTTTTTGATGTTGTTTTTGTGCGCCTTTTGTTTTACGGAAATAACTACATGCCCTCATATGGGCTTAGGTTCATAGAGACACAGAGCTCAAATAGCCTTGTAAGGAGAGGTTTTTAATCCGCTTAACTATCATGGTATGGTAATAACTATCATGGCATGGTTTTTAAGTTATCTTGCACTAAAAAGTGAGCCTTTAACTTTTAATTACCAAAATTACACCTAAATTTTATGTTCAATATATAATATATTTTAATTTAATTAATAATATATGAAGAAATATAAAGGCACTTGAAATGCATACATAAATAAATATTTAATTGTAAACACAAGATTTTCAAATATATTTAAAAATATTTTGCTCTTTGAAATCAATTTGAAATTATAAAAAGCAAAGAAAAAATAAAAATTTTAAAATTAAATTTTAAATATTAAATTTTAATTAGTTAAAAACGCGTGTTTTAAACTATTAAATGTAAATATTGGTTAATATTGAGTTTTTGACAAGTAGAAGATGAAAGTGAAGACTTATGAGCGAGTAGAAGATGAAGGAGAAGATGATGGAGAGACTATGGTGCGAGTAAGAGACAAAGCGAAGAGTTTTGGGCAAGGGAGAAGAAGAGAGGGATTTGCGAGGTTAGAATTAATGTCATGCAAGGAGAAATATGAAACACAATGAGAAAGGAAAAATTCCATCCTACTATAGGATATAGTAGACATTACCGTACCCTTATATATCCAACAATAGAGATCACTTGTGTGTCATATCATAATTTGCACAAGAATTCCAATGGCATCTCAAAGAGGGGTGCTTTTAAAATATATATCTCTATTTTCCACGTTACTTGTTTAGTATCATTGCCATGCATGTTTGGTTGATACAATTGCCATATTGCTGGAAATTACGACCTCATAAGTGATTTGTGTGAGCTCTTGTGAGATCCCTCAATTTAATCCCACATTTAATACCTATTGGGGTAAGATCCTATTTATAAGTGTGAATGAACTATAGATCTTTAATTTGGTTAACCACTTTTGAAAAGATGATTATATAAACACTGACTAGCTTACTCATTCTAGACATGATTTACCTCTAGACATGATTTACTCATTCTAGACATGATGCTCATTCAACATGCAAATATTTCATAAAACATGTATACAACATCATATAGTCAAAATATAGTGATTATCTAATCACAAACATTGCATATATGATGCATATATCAATCAATAAAACAAAGCGTTAAACCCCTGACTTCAGAAATAAATATCTCCAAGGATACTTATCCAAAATCTGTGAACTTTATAGGTATAAACTAGAGATCATAACGATCACAACACAAAAAGAAATATCTCCAAGGATACTTATCCAAAATCTGTGAACTTTATAGGTATAAACTAGAGATCATAACGATCACAACACAAAAAGAATCGCTTGAATTTTAAGATAAACACACATATTTAAAAAAGAATCGCTTGAATTTTAAGATAAACACACATATTTAAAAAAAAAGGGTTTACAATTAGCATTGCAGGTGAGTGCCGCAACATTCAAATTCTGTGCGTTTGGGCATCGCGGCGTTTGAGCATCAAAGCCCTTGGTCATGATGCCCAAACTTGTTTTTCCTATATCTCCTTCAATTCCTATCCTATTTTAGTGAAATGAAGTTTGAGTTTTCAAGATTTCTGAGCACTAAATCATTGGTTATAGCATGTTTTTAATCTATTATGATTTATCCTATTTTTGCATGGTCTTTTTAGAAGGGTAAACAACATACAATTCATAAATTTGTTCTTAAACATGCAATAAATCATACAAGCAATTCTAATTCATTGTTTTATCTTATGATTTGTTTAATTATCATGAGAACCTTTTGTTCAACATCAAAACATTACATAAAATTCAATCATATATTGAGTTCTTATTCTTTAACAACAATTCTATGTTATTCTTCCATGGTGCTTGCATAAAAACATGAACTTGCAAGCAATTCATATATAATTAGATTCAACAATAAATAAAACATGATGATTTATTATATGAATGCATGAACTCTATGATATTAACATCTAGGTTTAAATTACTAACTTTTAACCTTGTTGATTACTTCTTAGAAGGCAAGCCCTAGTGCTCCTCTCTTGAAAAACTGGGGAGAACACAATCCAAACTCGCCACAACTTAAAAAATGAAGGGTTGGAACATGCTTTCTCTACCAAGGAACCAAGAAAGAGGGAAGAAGAAGGCTTGGACGTTGCAGCCACAAGGAGAGGGAGAAAGGGACGCATGTTATGATTTGGAAGAGAGAGATTGCCCTACTAATGTCCTTATATACCTTTTACCCATCTTGAGATACAATTACCCAATTCCTTACCCATGTAAGAGAAAATATTCCGGAGCTTCTACCCATTTACTTAAGCCCATGACCGTTTAACCAAATAATACTCCTAACTAGTTCTACATGATCTAGGAAACATCTTCTTAGAGGAACATAACTGGTGTCCTTGACCTTAACTAACCCATGGGTATAATTTAAGTGCAAGACCACTTTAAATATATTTGGCTCCATTTAGATTAACCTACTGGTTAATGTTAAATGCTTAGCCTCACATTAGTTCTTATTTTATCATAACGTAGACCTTGTTGGTCATACGGACTTGACTCACATGTGATCGTGTCCAACTTGTTAACATAGCTTTTCCTTTTTGTCTATTTACTAATTAACTTGTTTTTTATTTAGACAGATAAAACCTTTATGAATGAATCTTTTACATTTTATTACATCCAGATAAATATCTTTACTACATCAGATGATCTTATTATTTCTAATGGTCCATGAGTTCAGTCATGACCGATTGTCCAAAAATATCTTGTCTATGTTTCTTGTTTAGAATTTTCCTCGTTTATTCATTGAATTGTAAAAATCATATGTCTCTCTACAATACTCCGATTGACATGATTTTTATTATGTTGGATTCCTTAGAGAGTCTAGTTTTATATATCCAAATAATAGAATTTTTGAGCTCTTAATATTGGAGTTATGAATTTTTGAATGTAATGTACTTAACCTTTTAGATCTCAAAACTTAAAATTTTTTGCGGGTATTCCAATATGTTTCTTGTGTTCTATCAACCGGGTTTCACATTGGGAGGTCAACTGAGTATGTGAGTCCTTAGAAGAAACAAAATTTATTTGTTCTGTTTACATAGATGGCTAGTGAAATACAAGTAGGCTCTATGTGGGCCAATCAAAACGGGGCACAAATGTGGAACAATAAAATGGACCGTGGCTAAAAATTTTTCATATTCAAATTATAAAACTTGACCCATTGGTTCGGTGTTTTTACAACCAATTTAGCTTTGGTTCGACTTAGTCAGCGTTTGACCAGTGTGGTTTAATCAAATGGGCACTAAGTGGGTCCTTGTATGTTGTTGTAGACTTGGTCATTGAGTGCATCCATCATTGAGTTTTATCTAGTTTCAATGCCATGGCGCTGGGGTCTAACACTGTTGTACTAGCACGCACATGGTGCACTAGGCTCGTGAGCAAATCTATTTTTTTTAGCCAAAACCCTAGCCGACACACTCCCAAAACCCTATCCTCCTCTTCTCCCCTTCCCCTCTCCTCTTGGCCGCCACCCTCTCACCTTTTCCACCCTCTTCCCTCTCTTTTCTCCTCCTCCTCTTCTCCCCTTTCTTCCCCCCTTTCTTCCCTCTTTTCTTCGTGCTTCAGGTATGCTTTTCTCCCCATCTCTATGGTAGTTTTGCATGTTTTTCATTGTTGCATGTAGATTTTGTTAAGATCATGTAGAACACTGCATTGTGATCAATTTTGTATATTATTCAATATGTTTTGTATATTAGATCATTATAAAATTTTGATTTTTATATTAAGTTTGCATTTTATTGTTGCTTGGATTGCCTATTGTGAGTTTGTTGATTATGGGCTGCGAAACACTTCCTAAATCACCTAATTAAGGTCATAACAATAAAAAGATGTAAACTTTATAATTTGGGTCTCGTTTGAATCACCTCGCGTGTCAAATATTAATTAAGTAAATAAGCAATGTAATAATAATTTTCATGTGTATTTAATTTTAAAACGAACCAACCGTGTGACCTTAATTAAATTCACAATGATTTAATTAATTTATCAAATACTAAAATATTTAATTAATAAAAATCATTATTCACAAATTGGGTTGAGTGATTCAACATCTCTATTCGCTCTGTTGGAACCAATTAGATCCATCCAATTCGACACCTTTCAAGTTCTAGATATCAATTCGCCTTGGCGATTTAATCGTTGGGTTGTCAACTAATTAGATCAAATTATTTTAATAATTATTCAAATACAGTGTAATTGTTTAGTATATGAGGATATCTCAAGCGATTCAGTCGTTGGGTGGTCAACTAATTGGCCAACTAGATCATATTATTTTAATAATGATTCAAATACGGTATAATTGTTTAGTATATTAGGATATCTCAAGTTTAGGTGTCCAGATTCCCAAACACGACGATAACTTTTGATATCTCAATTGCGTGGGTTTAAGCTCCAATGATGTTTCTAATATACCAATATCACACTTATGATTACAACACATGGTTTAAAAACTGGGTTCAGTTCATTGCACAATATCATATTACACATGCGAGCACAACCATTACATTAGATCAGTGTATGCTTATTTAATTTTTAGTTGCATGTCATGCATTACTGCTGCATATAGGATTATTCATGTATTGCACGCATTCATCATACAAGGGCATGTAGTTGTCCACATCGCTAGACCACACAGAGATGGGCATGCCGGGGTAGGACGAGGAGCTCTCTTCTGCTTGGCTCACGTGATTTGATTTATATCGTAGAACGTAGTTTGTGACATTTTATTGGATCCCACTACCTACTAGTCATTTAACCAAACTTCCGAATTAATAAAACGTCAAGGATGATAGCCCTTAATGAGTTTTTGAAAAATTATAGGATCTAGTTCAAAGTCACACACTAATGTTGTATGACATGTCCATGCCCATACTTGATATACGTATTATGTTTTCAAATTTTGACTTTACACGAGATAGATGGGATGTGTGACATCATCAAGGGCCCATCGGGACCCACTTGTAGTTCTTGATGATAGTCTTATACATATATGATATCAAATTACTAACCTGCATGTAGTGTATGTTTGAACAGTATTCGACATGCTGCCTCTGTCGAGTATATTTGGATTGCATAGTGTTGCAATGATTATCAGCTAGGCCCTGTTGGCTATTTTACCTGCATGTTACCATGAGTTGTTTTTCGTTTCATGTGTATGGAATATCATCGATTATGATTAGGCCCTACTAACCACTTGCTTATGATTAGTGTGTGGTGGAGGAGTTGCTATTTTCTTTTAGTTTTCCATGGATAATTATTTTATCCATTTTCCAGTATTGAAAATCTTTCTATTAGTTATTTGGGACTCAGTGACACCCATTACTAATGTGTTTTCTTATACTATGTAAGTGAGCAAGTTTGGTATTGGCCAGTGTAGCTGCATAGATCACGAGGACCCTAGTGGATGTTGGGTCGGTGTTTTGGTGTTATGGCTTTTTGCAGTTTGGTTGTTGTGTGTCCCTTGGGGACTCTATTATCTACTGGATATGTATGTATCTTGTATGTGTTGATGTTTTGAGAATATGAATTATGTGTTGTGATGGTGTGGCCGTGTAGCCTTGAGACTTGTGTTGTAACCCATGTTGTCTTATGCCTCGTGCTATGATATGATACTATGATTCTTTGTTAACTTTTATTTACCTAACTACATTTTTCTATTTTGGAGACAAATACTTAGAGGTACACAGGTTTAACATATTTTGTATAGGTTACTCCAAGCCCCAGATTCCTCAAACTGATGGTTAAATAATTCAGGTATACAAAATTTTGTTACTTATGCATGTACATGGATGGAAGAATGAACATGGTTGGAGGAGCTTTCGTGATTTGTTGTAATTGCAAGAGAAGGACCGATGTGAAACGTAATGAATGTGAAATCGATATTAAATGTATTATAAATTACCTATAAATGTGACGTAACACATCGGAAAATATTTCTGTGAATGTTAAATGATATTATGAAATATTTTTTAGATTGTTCTATAATTAAGTAATAATTATCCAGCTTGTGTAATTTTTTATTATCCTATTTACAGGGGAGACTCTACCGAATTTTCTCAAAAACTTAGCCTCCTTTGTAAATTTTACTCATTTAGGATCTTTTATTTGCACGAGTCAAACCATAGATATCTTGCATATATTATGGATGGTGTTGTCTGTGCATTAGTTTTCTTCGGGTTCTATCTTTTGACTCCATGAGTGGTTAAAACTATTTTTGTGTCAATTTTCCATCTTAATGAGTTATAAATTAGTATCACAGAATTTATCACTCCAACTTGGTTAGCTCCGAAGGCCGAATCGGGCGTCACACAAATGACATTTAATAGAAAAATTCTGGTCCCCAACCGCTGGCTCGATCTCTTTAAAGTGGCCACGTCTAGCCACGTATGGCCTACGTTCATGAGTTGCATTCAATCAAAGCACGGATCAGAATTTTCTTGGCGCTGATATATGTCTTGATCTTGGTCATATGATTGTGCAGCAGATCTAACTACACTTCGAGCAAATCTAGCAAGAGGGCTAGCCGCAACCATGTGGATAAATCTTGTGGACCTCTAACCACTCTATCAAATATTATACCCGCACATATCATATTGGGGCTAATTCTAAGAGATCTTATGGATCCAATATACGACTCCAGATGGACAAATATATTCAACTTTAAACAATCATTTTGAAAGGATGATGTAGGCCCATCATGTTAGACATGTGCCATGTTATTAGACTATAGGTAATTATCGTGAGTTATAGTGGTTCGGTGGAATGAAGATTTTTTAGTTAAATGAGGAAAAAATTATTAATAAAAGTCTTAACTTATTCACATGTAGCGTTTCTCACTATAAGAAAAGTAGTATGGACCACCAAGTTATACATAGACGAAGACTTCTTGGCTCTAGTCGACAGATCTAGGTTGGCTCCATCGACATTTGTGGTAGCTTTAGGAATATTTCTTTTGGCTATTCGATATCAATCTTAGAGTTTGTTTAATTGGCAGTTGGTTTTTGTTTTTTACATGTTGTGGTCTCTTTTATTTAATTTTTGTCATCATTCGTTAGTTTGTGAGCAAGAAATCTTGATACGAATCATGTTTTAGATATTGGTTGATTCCCATTTGTGCATATATATACAAAAGTCTAGTAGATAGCTCGTACACTTACTTACCATTAGATAAACTTCAACATGTATTTTGTATCTAGAGGTCTATTTAATGGTGATAAATGTTGTTAGGCAGCTCATATATATATATATATATATATATAGACACACACACACAAATAAAAAAATGTAAAATTTTTTAAATGTTAACTTTAATAAAACCGTCGATTTTTAATCTAGTGTTTTATATTAGGTAATTATTTATGAAAATTCCTATAATTACTTATCATAGCTCTTCAATCTAAACCATTATATAAAATATTAAAGGTTATGATGTGAGTTCACAAAATTTACATTTAAAAAAATTCACACTATATTATTATTCTTATTATTATTATTATTACTATTATTATTATCATTATTATTATTATTATTATATACACTTGTGAACCACCTCGTGGGATCATTTCCATTGTCACCAAGAGTTTTTATATGATCTGACTTACGATGACGAATGTCTCATGTCGGTCTTGGTAAGCTGAGATACAAAGGCTTTTTTTTTTTTGAAAGAGATGCATGCATTGGCTTGTTTCGGTAACTCTTGCAATGACATTATGCCTGTCATTTTCTTTCGTCCTTTGCCAATATTTAAACTTGATCTCATATCCTTTCCGTATCGGCTTACTTTTTTATTTTGAAGTAGATAGGTTTGATTAAAATTACCTTTTATTGTATGCGTGCAATTATTCCAAGGTTTAGAGAAGATGATTTTTTGTGTTTTTATTTAATCTCAGGAACAACACAACCCAAGTTCAACATAATATGCCAAGTTATTTCTTTAAAGTGGATAATCAAAGTTGAGGTATAAAAGTATATTCTCGTTAATATACTAGATCTTGATAAGTATTAGATGTGAAATTAATTTGAAAGATATCATGATTTATCCATCATAGAAATTCCGTCCTCGAAATTTTGTCCTTGACCTGTGAGCTAGCCCACATATATAATTCAATTTAGCATACTATTCAATACTGTCCTGGAATTAATCTTCACTTGCCTTGGAAGAAAGATGATAATATAATATTAAAAATGCAAGGTTTAAACACCGGAAAGCTTTAAGGTTGTCCGATAGAATTATGGGAAGATGAACTTGGTTAGATGAAAGATGATAATTTCTACAACAAATGCAATGTTCTTATAAGATAGATAACTTGCTAAACTTAAGTATGGAAGTTTATGCTATATATAATGAAACTTGATAACTTGGCCTACGGCAACTAGATTTGACCAATCCAAAACCATAGTTTTAAAACTCATTTTTTACTCCAAAAATTTCTAGAATCGACTCCACTCTATAGCTTCTTGAGTCAAACTCCTTGAATGACTCCTCATTGACAAATTTTATAATTGACTCCTTTAGTCTCTCCAAGTTTCTCCTTTAGTCTCTCGAGTCAAGTAAACATCTTATAACAATT
This sequence comes from Piper betle, assembly GCA_033002965.1. Classification (NCBI taxonomy): domain Eukaryota; kingdom Viridiplantae; phylum Streptophyta; class Magnoliopsida; order Piperales; family Piperaceae; genus Piper; species Piper betle. Next base: position 10,240 of record JAURVB010009941.1, on the reverse strand, counting down.
TATTTTCTTTTTAGTTTAGTTAAATCAATAATGTAAAATAATATAAATCATATATTTATCAATTTTAAATGTCGAAGAGAATAATATGTCATAATTTACTATATATGTCGACTTCTTGGATTGCAAATTTATTATAAATGACTCCGAGTCGACTTGGATTTGACTCTAAGTCGACTCCACTCCATAGTCTATTGAGTCGACTCGAGTGTTAACTCTAAGTTAACTCTACTCTATCGCCTACTGAGTTGACTTCGAGTCTTGTGTTTTTAAACTATGTCCAAGACCAGGGTAGTAGGCCACGTGCAGTTGACTAAGGGCAGCCAAGTCAAGCTGCCCTAACATGAATACAAAAAACTAATTTTTTTAAAATTTTTTTACATAGTTTTGAGTTGGGTTATTTTGATTCTTTATTTTATTATAAAATCAATCCAATAGCAGTTTTATCAGTATATCAAAAAATTTTCATTTATAGTAATCAATCCTCATTTTCCCATCACTTGGTAATATAAAAAATGTTCTTTAATTATTAATGAAAAATTCACATGACCTTTACAATGACCTCATTGTATTATTATTATTATTATTATTATTATTATTATTATTATTATTATTATTTTATATATATAATATGTATCTTATAGTATTGCATTTTATAATGACCTCATTTATTATTATATGCCTTATAGTATCATATTATTGTGTGCTCGTGACTCCGTGCCGTAACACAAAGGGGTCCTTGAGAGGACAATGAAATTTTTGGCTTTTGCGAAGTAAAGCAGTCAAATATTTGAACATCCCCCACTTACTATATAATAATAATATAAATTCCCCCTATCTGTTTGGAGTTAGATGGAAGGGTGACTCATTGATCGCAATTGCCCAATTTTTATATGTTAGTGAAACCTTGACTGGCCATTCCATTAATATCCCCCTTCGTACGTTGCCGGACAAATAATTAAATAAATAGTTCCTTTATTTAAAAATATTAAAAACATTTTATTTAATTAAAGAAATATTTAGTGTCCACTGAACGTTGACAATGTGTCCGCTTTACAGAAATATTTGTTTAGCATCCACTTAGCTTGGACATATTTTGAAGTTTTAATTAATTTTTGTTATAATAAATACATGCAAGTGTAAAACTAACTGTATGTTCATGAGCATCACAAAAAAGTAAAATAAAAATAAAAAATTCATAAATCACCTAACTAGCATCTATGACAATCCATGTCACAAAAAGATACCGAAATATTGGATATATCCATATGATTATCATACGATGAATCACATCCAGTATCTTTGAAGAAAATAAACTATTTTTTTTTATTACCATCTTTGTGAGAACCACTATGAGATCCCTCAACTTAGTCTCACATTTAATACCTACTGGGAGAAGATCCTATTTATAAGTGGGAATGGACTATAGATCTTTAACTTTCGGGGTACCCATTTTAAAAAATGGCTTAGGCCCATTACGTTGCACTTTGGGCTGGGTTGTTACAAATGGTATCAGAGCCGACCTGGTTCCGTGTTAGATGATGGGCTGGATTAGAAACGTTGGCTAGGCTGCCGGTCACGGGCCAGAAAGGTCGTGGGTTGGGGCTAGCAACGGGCCAAGAATAGGCATTTCGGGACGAAATTCCCTAAGGTGGGTGGATTGTGAGATCCCTCAACTTAGTCCCACATCTAATACCTACTGGGAGAAGATCCTATTTATAAGTGGGAATGAACTATAGATCTTTTAACTTCCGGGGTACTCATTTTAAAGAAATGACTTAGGCCCATTACGCTGCACTTTGGGCTGGGTCCAATGAATACGAAAAATCATGATATTCATGTTTTTCATATTTAAGAATGAAAATCTCGAAAATCTCGACAGGTCGGGGGATATTTCAGCGACCATCGATTACATGAAAATCACAGCCTTTGGGAATTTGGTGATCTTTACAATTTCTTTTTTATAATTTTCACGTCCTTTTACGAAAAAATGTGAAATTTTATCACTCAGCTAAATCTCTTCCCCGCCCTAAAAATTTCATTTCATTTATATTTATGAGATGTTTTTGTGAAGTCGCCTTGTAATGGATTACCAGTTGAGTGAAAGTCATTTTCATTTTAATACATAGAAGAGGGCATGAAAGGAGTGCATGCTATTTTTTTAAGACTTGAAGTTGATGAATATGTGATTTATATTGCTTTATAATGTTAATTTTTTATTGAATTATAAGAAAAATAATGATTTTTTAATGGGTTTTATTACTTGACTTGTGTGGCCTTTTAAATAACTAAAAAAGGTGCCCAAAGTGCAACGTAATGTGTTAAGTCATCTGTTCAAAAGTGGTTAATAAAGTTAAAGATTTATAGTTCATTCTTACTTATAAACATGATCTTACCTCATTAAGTATTAGATGTTGAACTAAGTTGTAGGATCTCATAATCTACCCACATTAAAAAATTTTATTCCCGAAATTCCTACATTTAGTTTATTGTTAGCCCCTACCCACAACCTTCTTTGGCTAGTGACCGGCAGCCTAACCAATGTCCTTAGTCCAACTCATCATCTAATACGAAAGCAAGAAGTTCTGAGACTATTTGTAACGACTCAGCCTAAAGTGTAATGTAATAAAGTAAGTCATCTCTTCGAAAGTGGTTAACCAAGTTAAAGTTTTACCGTTAATTCTCACTTGTAAACATGGTCTTACCCCAATAAATATTAAATGTGGAACTGAATTAAAGGATGTCACAATGTGGAACTCCTTAATTACACCAAAAATTCTTTGACGGACGCCAAAAGCTCTTTGCTTCCCTAATGAAATTCCTTATAAATGACTCCATGTTGTTTGATTTATCGTTGACTCCTCACACAAAGGGATAAAAGTTACTAAAATATATTATTTTTTTTAATTTAGCTAAATCAATATTTTAAACAAATGTAATTAAATTATATATTTATAAATTTTAAGTATTTAAAAGATCAATATATTTTAATTAACTAAACAGAAAAAGTATAAATTAAATAACTCCAAATTAGCTTACAACTTCACTCTATGACATATCAATTGAGTTCTTGAGTTTTTAGACTATGTTATATACAAAGTCATGAACATGAAATTTTAAAACTATGATGCAAGAACTAATAATTAGTGAGTAATAGTTAGCAACACAAAATTACTTTACATAATTAAAATTTAACCCAAAAAATATATTCCCAAGCCTAATGACCCTTGTGCAATTGAGAAGACACACGTTTGTAATTAATGTGCGACCTTGTAGACGATCAGGTGCAAAGTATGCTCAAAATGCGAAATTGGGTTCCCCATGAAAGCGGCGCAGTATCCAAAAGATAAGGTAATCAACCTTTATCGCTTTGAGAAAAGGAATTAAAGTGATAAGGGCTGAGCGTCCCTTTTGTTTTGTGGGCGTAAAAGTTCGTATCACCCACGTACACATTACATTTGCATATTTTGCATATGGTATACTTTGCTTGTAACATATTTTTTCAATGGTCGGCCTTCCTATATACACAACATCGATTTTGCAAATCAAGACGAACAAAAAGATACACTGGGCATGTTACTTAAAACATTGTCACTAAAATTTTCTTTAAATTTCATTCATTTGTGCGACGGATTTTATCATCAATACTGATGGGTTTTTTTCATTCTTGTGAAATTAATGAGGACATATAAATTGAGGACTATATAATCTATTTGCTGCTTGAATTTCTATGTAAACAAACAAACAAATATATATATATATATGTATATGTATGTATGTATGTATGTATAAGGGCCTGCCATATAATGTTGGATGTCATTGTCAGAGAGTTTGATCACTACGACTCAAAAAATCACTAAATGAAGGCTTAGGTTCTCATATACTAAGAGAATTTGGCGATGGATTGATCAGCCCCCACTAGCCATGAACAGGATTGCATCTTCTTCAAATCTTTCACTTAAAGAAACGAGCAGTGAGTTCTCAAAATTCGGGTCATACAATCGAAGCAATATATATTCTGTACGTCTGTGCTTGTTAATGAGAAATGGAAACTGGTATATTCTCATAGGTGGTACGAAATCCTGATCTTGATCATATTAGGGATGGGTTTGGGTTGGATATAGTTATATCTCTATCCGATTTGAATCTGAATCCGAAAATTATATCCATTTTATTTACTATATTTATTTTATTTATCACATCCATATTCTAACCGAATATGTAAAACCCATATATGATTTAAATTTGACTCGATTAACTAAAATAATATAAATAATATAATTTTTTGTATAAAATAATAATAATAATAAATATTATTTTAAATATTTTTAAAATATAATTTTGTAAAATATTATTTGAATATTTTCATATCCAATCTGAATATATATATATAGACACACACACGTATCAGGTCGGATTTGTATCGAATTCACGGATTTCAGATATTTGAACCCATCTCTAATCAATATATATATATATATATATATAATATATATATATGTTAACTAGCTAGGATATAAAAAATTAAAAATTTAATTTGAAAGAGTAAGAAAATTGTAAAACAAATATTAAAAATAAGTGTGAGATAGTTAGGAACCAAACATTAAACTAAGAAACAAATTAAACGGACACCAGTACGGAGAAGTATCGTCTAAGGACGAGTTAGAGAAATTACAAGACAAAAAACAACCAAAAAGATCTATGCATGGAATACTAATTAAAAGATCGAACTTATAGAATATTGGAATATTGTAACCCTTGTTCATATCGGATGCCCATGTCTTATGGCGGCCAAATGGATGGGGGCATCATCTATTCTATGTAATCTCACCAACATATAACTACACAAATCTCCTTTAATAAACTAATGACATTGACCAGACCTAGAGTACTTAACCTTGCAATATAAAATACTTCAATTAACTTTGATAACTCCGTATTTAGTACGAACAAGCAAAGGCCAAGCAAGTAGCAACCGTTTTCATATACATAGTATATATAGAGAGAGAGCCTCAACCTCGTTGCCAATTCAAATCATACACAACCAATCACACCATCATTAACTATGAAACCACTAGGAGCTTTTTCTTCTTGTAACTCTGAGCAGGTCTTGACGATGCAAGAAGAGAAGAGATCAATTAAGGTGAAGAAGGGGTGGTTGGTAGTGAGAGTAGGAGTTGATGAGGAAGATGGAGGATGTCAAAGATTGACCATGCCCATATCTAATCTCTACCACCCACAATTCGCTCGCTTGCTTGAGCGTGCACAGGAGTTGTACGGTTTTCATACCGCAGGGCCATTGAAGCTGCCATGCTCGGTGGATGATTTTCTGCACTTGAGGTGGGAAGTAGAGAGGGAGTTGGGTGGATCGCCCTTGTCACCATGTTCACCACCAATTTTCTAATCATCTTTTATTTTCGACGTTGTTAGCCAGTGAAGGGGAGCCTTGACGCATTCGAGAGTGTTTGTGTGTGTATCTGAGCTGCCAATTCTCTTTTAGTAATAAGTGCATATAACTTAGTTACTCCATGTTGAGTTTTTTCTTTTATTTTTGGTGTTTTTGTTTTCTTTCTCAGATACAGCAGGCCAGTTAGCTATCTGTAAGGCGTCCTCGAGCAGTATATGTGATTTACCGATCAAAGACTTTTACTGTTCTTTGAGGAATTTTTAATCAGTGAGAGATTGTGTTGCCAAGTACTGTCAATATTCATTTTAGCCACAAGAACTGATGGCCAAAGAAACACATCCAACAAATATAACCAATAGATTTGTGTAAGAATTATTTTAATATAATTTAATACAATTGATTTTCAATTTTCATACGGTCAATTAATTGTTGGATGTAGTTGTTAGATATGCCCACTAATTGAGAGTGTCGAACCAAATAGGTGTACATAAATGTTTTGATGTTGGATGCAGTTATATATATGTCGAATAATATTTAGCGGACTGTAGCAGATTCCGATCATTTAAGATGTAAGACATACGATCCTGATTTGTGCAAATTAAGGCATAGAAGTTTCTGATAAGACATGTAAATGAGTGTGTTACTATTGTATTACCCTGATGATAAGCATTAAAAACCTAACCTTACAGAGTTGTATGATTTGACTCTCTATGAGCCGAAACCGATATAAATGGGCGCACATAGCTATTACCCCAAAACAGAAGGCAAACACAAAGGAAAATACCTAGGAACCTAAAGCTTTCCACGAGGGGTCGGCATTAGGTCCCCTATTAGCCGAGAAGAGGTGACCATTTTCTTGATCTCCACCTTAAATTTTTCCATGGCCGCCTCCGGCAAGTAAATGGGCACCAACACTCCATCCACCCCTGCATTATTTTTGAAGGCTTGTAAGAGGCTCATACGTTCCTTACCTAAAGCCATGAGCCCAATGTGCGCCGATTTTCCCCATCCACATTCCAGTTTTTGCAAATCAAACGCTCGCCAGAGGCCGGCGGCGAGGATCTCGTAGGAAGTGGTGGCCTTGCGGAGATGGGTCGGTGGCTGGGCTCGAAGGGATGCAATGTCTGCTGCCGTGAAGAAGACCGAATCTAATGATCCTGGCTGCACCGGCGGCTTCTCTTTGCTACTGGTTGGGGCGTCGTCGTGAATGTATTCATGGAGGTCGAGGGATGCATGGCGGCACCTGCGGCCGAAAATGCTCCTCTTCCACACCGGAGTAACGGACAGGGTGATGGCACCGCCGGCGAGCTCGGTTGCTGCTGCCATAAACATGCCATACCTAGCTGCATCAACCATGACGTGGTTGTACGTTACACCAACGGTGAATCCACTACATGTAAAATGGGTAACCTAAAATATATATGAAAATGATATTTTATATAAGAATATCTCATATTAAGAAGTGCGTAAGCTCCCACGTAAGTGTTGGGGAATTCTTCGACCTAATCTAAATTTTTATCTTTAGTGTAACAAAATAATTACCACAAGATATTAAAACAAAAATTAACAAAATAAGGCACAATTTTAACGTGAAAACCTTCCTCAAAATAAAGAAAGGAAAACTATTAGACTATTAACTTACCCATACCAATCTACTATGATTATAAAAGTATAATCAAAAAATAATTACAAAGAGAATACAAACTCTCACAATGATACAAATCAGTAACACTATAAAATGATAAACAATATTGGGACAAACTTGGAGAACTTATAGAAGATACCGGTAAAAGATCAATTAAAAAAACAATTGACAATTCAAGTTTGAACCCAATTGGTAGACCTTTGCATTGACAACGATGGTCTTCTCCCAAAACTCCCTAACGTTCTACTTAAAGTCAACTTTCAAATTCATTGATCTAAATATCTAAACCACTATGTGGAGACATGTATTTATAGGGAATATTGATAGAATCTCCAATACACAAAGTTGGAATCTCTGACTTCCAATACATTCAACCTATTTTCCCAAAACTTGGACTTTTACTTTCTAAAACATAGACCACCATTTACGAGGGAGGGATTTACAACAATCCTCTCCTTTCCGACCTCATGATCCTCTCCTTTCTGACCTCATGAAAAGTAACTAAGTGGTATAGGAAGCTCCTTTCATACCTACACAATTCGTACAAAAATTTGTTTATTCTTAGGATCATATTTAGTCATTATATTTGAAATGTTTTTCTCAATATGAATCTTGGATAACTTCAACAATTTGTTTTCTAACACATCTCTGATATAATAATAATAATAGACATCAATATGTTTGTTTCTTGAATGAAAATTGGAATTTTTGCTCAAATGAATTATACTATATTACAATGCACAACATATTCTTCTTGTTTTACACTAATTTTATTCAGAAATCCTTTTATCTAGAGCATCTCATTACAAGCTTCAAATGTGGCAATAAATCCTACCTTAAATGTTGATAATGCAACACACTTTTGTAATGTCAACTACTAAGAAATAGCTTACCTATAAAAGTAACATCATAACCATAGGTAGATTTTCTATAGTTGGGATCACCTCCCATGTCTGCATCAGTATAACCTTCTACTATTGGTTTACCATTTCCAAAACATAAACGCACTTTGGAAGTTCCTCGCAGATATCCACTTCATCTCTTGTCAATGTTCATTCCTTTGATTAGATAAGTGTCAACTGACTACTCAAACAGCATACGCAATATCAAGTCTTATGTAGACCATAGCATACATAAAATTTCCCAACCACAAAAGCATATGAAACATTTTTTTATTTCTAAACTCTATGTTTCACTTAAGCCATTCTTTCTTAACTTGAATTGACATCCAAGTGAAACAACAACTAGCTTTGAATTTTTCAAGTTGAACTTATCAAGTTCTTTTTCAATTTACTTCTCTTGTGATAGCCAGTCTTTTTTTTTTTTATCACTCCTTATAGACATACCCAAGATATATTTGGTTGGTCCTAAATCCTCTGTGGCAAAGGATTTGCTCAAACTCTTCTTCAAGTTTCTAATTTTGATTATGTCCAATCTAACAATCAGCATGTCATGAACATAAAGCAACAATATTACGAAGTCATTAACACCAAATTTCTTGATGAATACACAATGATCTTAAACAAATTTTTTGTACCTATAACCTTTTATAAAAGAGTCAAATTTCTTGTACCATTACCTTGGAGCTCACTTTAGACCATACAAGGTCATCTTCAATTTGCAAACCATTTGCTTCTTCCCGTAACCTCAAAACTTTCAGGTTGGTCCATATAGATAGTCTCATTAAGATTTTAATATAGAAAAACTATCTTTACATCAAGTTGTTCCACCTCTAAGTTCATTCTTGAAGCTAATGCTCAAACAACCCTGATTCAAGATATTTTAACCACCGGTGAAAAAACTTCGTTTAAATCTACACCTTTTATTTGTCTGAAGCCTTTCACAACTGGTCTTGCCTTGTACCTGGGCTCTAAACTAGTCTCTTCATATTTGACCCGAAAGACCAATTTATTCTTCAAAGCCTTCTTCCCCTTTCGAAGATCAAGTAACTCATAAGTTTGGTTATCATGCAAAGTCTTCATTTCTTCTTCCATGACTTTCGTCTACTTGTTCTTCTCTTTGTGACTTACAACTTCATTGAAATTTTCTGGCTCTCCATTTTTAGTGAAAATCGCATATTAAGATGGATAATTTCTGGATGGAACTGGGACCCTACTTGATATTCTTCTTTGAGGTGTCTCCCCTTGATTAGAAGTATCTATTTCTTGTTCATGAACATCATCAACAATATTATCATTAATATTATTTTCATTTGTTACATCATTTTCTCCATCATTATCACTAGTTATAGGAATAGGAATTTCATTTTCTTGTTCCTTCTCATCTTGAACCACGTCCTTAACTTGATTTGATGTTGATGGTTTCTTCCACTTCTTATACTTTTTGAAAGATTTGTCTTAAATACTTCCATCGTTCCAAAGATCTTCGTTGATTTGACTTTCACAAAAACTACATCTCTACTTCAGATGATTTTCTTATTTTTCAAGTTCCAAACTTTGTAGCTAAAGGTATCATTTTCATAACCTATAAATATGCACTTCATAACTTTAGCATCAAGCTTGAACTTTTCCTCTTTATGCACATGTGCAAATGCCTTGCATACAAACACTTTCAAATGAGTGTAGTTCACCTTCCTTCCACTTTACATTCTTTTTAATACGTCACCATCTAAGGTATGTATGGAAAATCTGTTAATCAAACAAGCAGTTAATAAAGCCTCACCTAGAAATACTTAGGCAACTTCACTGAAGACAATATGCATCTAATCCTCTCAGAAATTATTCGGTTCATCCTCTCGGCCACCTCATTGAGTTGAGGGGAATGAGGAACTCACTTCTCATGCCTAATCTCTTGTTGGTTGTGATAGTCATCGAACTCTTTTGAGCAATACTCTCCCTTGTCTTGCATCTACCTTTTCTAGTTCTCCTTCTGATACCAAGGCTTGAGATCTAGAAGTAACCACTTGAAATTACCTCCTTGCCACTTCTTTCAACAAGCTATTTGAAACCATGTCCATAGTTAGTTTCTCTTTGTTGTTCTTAGACACAACAAGTGCCTCTCAACTATATGGTAAAGAATTGAGCAAAATGCAAATTTGTCAATCATTATCTAAAATCACTTTTAGTCTAGCAAGTTGAGTTAGAATACTCTTCATTTCATTTAATTGTTCACTTATATCAATATTCTCTTTGTACTTTAAATTCATAATGTAAAACCCGTGACTCGAGTTA